>CAUYQU010086577.1:0-24816 GCA_963574635.1 Cheracebus regulus
GGGAAATAGAGGAGGGACAGTGGGGGGTGGGGAGTTGGGGAGAGATAGCATGGGGAGAAATGCCAGATATAGGTGAAGGGGAGGAAGGCAACAAATCACACTGCCACGTGTGTACCTATGCAACAATATTGCATGTTCTTCACAAACCTAAAATGCAATAAAAAATAACATTAAAAAAAAAAAAGTAAAAACCATTTAGTCTTTTGAATATTACTGTTTGAAATGTGTTTAGGTCCTTTGGGGGAATGGCTACATATATATATATATATATATGTGTGTGTGTGTGTGTGTGTGTTTCTGTATATGTATATTGCTTTATGGCTTTATATATGGATATATATGTATATGTGTGTACATGTATATATATTGAATTAGTTTTTCACTGTGTGTGTCGTGTGTGTGTTCTGAAAAAGTAAGATATTACCTTAGGTAAATGGGAGCTGATGGAAGTTGTATTTTATCTAAATAATACATTTACATTAAAGAGAAAGAAGACTCAAGGAAAATTCATGAAAATAAACTAAGTATAAACCAAAATAGCTTCTAGTAGCTGAGCAAATTCCTAGATGGTAAGATTCACTTCAGACTTATCCTTACAGGCCCAAGTTTCACTAGACAAGAGGAGACCACACAACTCCACTTGGTAACTAGTATTCCACTTGGTAACTAGTATTCCGCTTGGAACTAGTATTCC
This sequence comes from Cheracebus regulus, assembly GCA_963574635.1. Taxonomy (NCBI): domain Eukaryota; kingdom Metazoa; phylum Chordata; class Mammalia; order Primates; family Pitheciidae; genus Cheracebus; species Cheracebus regulus. The sequence goes on from CAUYQU010086577.1 coordinate 695, forward strand.
CCATTCTTTCTAGTCTCTGCAGCACAGTTATAAAAAGTAAAACACCCTCTCTATAGGAAGTGGCAAGCGCTGACCTTGCTACCAAATTCTGCTTCTAATTATTGGGTATATCATGCTGATTGCTAATTTTTGTCCTTATGGAAAAGGAAATGGGAAGATTCCAGCACAAGTCCTGTGTCTGAGAAGACACAAGTCAAGAAATGGCAAGAAGAGAGATACAATTCCAGGGTAAGACTTAGGAGGAACTAGACTTTTGATGCATTTGCTATCTGTTTGTGTTTGATTCCTGTGTTGCTTACAATAATTCTACTTTCTGGACTTTCTCACCTCCTCTTTACAAGTTCTTATGTTCTATTTATTCTACCACAACAAGTACCTTTTCAACTCCCAAATTTGACCCTTTTTAAAATCCTCACTCTGTAGAGATACAAATAACAGGGAAGCAAAGTCACCCAGTTAACAAGTGCTGGAGCAGACTACTTAACCAGTAAGCTATACTGCGTCTAAAGAAATCTAAAGGTCATAATCGAAATGCATTCCACAGTGGTAGCAAACAAAATCAATGAAGTGTATTTTTTATGACTCCCTTTTATTACAGGGTAAGACCAATAAACATTAGAGTCATTTAAACCTCCAACACAGACATTAAAATACTTGTTTTATATAGGTCCAGTCTCTATTCTCTGAATTTTTCATTAGCTATAGAAACTTTACTGGATACTGGATATGGATATAGATAATCTTCTCTGGATATATAAAACACCTTTTTATTTATCTGATATATCTTATTTAAAAACTAGTTCTTCTTTCTTGATTCTGCTCTGCAAGGAAAATCCTTTTCATTCCCCATTAGTTTTCTTGCAAGTGCATGCCTGTGATAGAAGAAAGGCAGAATCAGAGTCTAAAGGTGGGTCATGAGCATCTATCCCTGCACTAAAGGGCTATGAAGAGCAGCGCTTGCTGTTATTAGGTAGGCAATATCAAAAATATCTAAGGAATAATATTAATTCTGAATCCTGACCCATTAGATATTGAAGCAACCATTGCTAGCAAACACAGTTTCTACCTTCATGTAATTCACAGCGAATTGACAGACTGTAGAACATCACAATTAACGTACATCAGAAAAACGACTTTAGTAACTTGGAAGGACCAAAACCAGCCAGGTGCAATATAATGCAAGATAATAATGGTAGGTCATGCTCATCCTCAAAGTGAAAGTCACAGTTTCTAGGTGACAAATATCACATTAAACTTATGCATGTTGTTATGTTTTGTTCCTTGTGATATTTCCAGGTGGTATCCCTGAAGATAAGTTGTATCTAATTAGAGCTTAGAAATACTTTGAGTGGCTAGTCCTTAGCTTAATCTTTACTATAGAAGCTGTCGTTTGTCTTTTTCTGAGCTTTTAGAATGACATTTGATAGGTAAGTTACCAATGGTATATGGCGCCCTGAGAGGTGGGAAGTGAAATGACAGACTCTATGTTAAGATTTTGATTTATTATGTTTCAACTTTGACACATTTTAACAATAAATTCTAAATTGAAAGTTTTGATTCTTGTTGAAAGACGTTATTCAAACTTGCAAATTCCATTTTCCTTAATGCGTAGCAACATTTAGTAAAATACCTATAGGAATTTCAATGAAGATTTTAATTAGACAAAAGCTGTAAATAAAGATCGTTAAAAAGAACTGGGTAATATAGTTGAGATAATATCTAATCCATATTAATACTTATTTTTGAGTTTGAGGTATACTTGTTTTTATTAATACTTAGAGAAAAAATTATTGTTTGTTGGCTGAAATGTTTCATCTTCACCTGTTAGAATGTGTGTTTGTGTGTAGGTTCTGTAAATAACTATTCAGTGACCAACTAACTGATGAAGGAGATGGTATAAATGAATAAATGTCAAACCTAGGTCAGGTATAAGACTACATACTGAATTCAGGTAGTGCCATTTGATTATTTTAATTAATCAATTAACCATTTATTTCAAGTCAACCAAGGATTTTGCAATTCAAATATAAAGGTGATCAAGGGAAAAAAGTGAAAGGTTACTCATTAGTAACAAAGTTTAATGAAGAAGATAATGAAATAACTCCACTTTAGAATACAAACAAGGTAAACACAATTACAGTATGCAGAAGGAAGTTATGATAATTCATTTTTTAAAAATATAGCACAATGTCATCACAGCTAAAGTTAATACATATTTTTGAGCATCTACTTTAGGCAAAGCAATGCTCTAAGCTCCTGAAAGATGAAAATATGTACAATCTTTAGTCTCATCCTCCAAAGTAAGAAAATTTATAGACAAACATTTATAAAGCAAGAATCAAATGGCAGTGCAAGATAATAAGAAGCACTGCAAAAAGACACTAACAAATCCCTAGTCTAGGATGACTGAGAGAAACCTTACATAAAGGAAGGAGTTTAAAAGTTGGCATGAGCCTGAAGAATGGAAAAAAGAGGAAAGAAGATTTCAGAACAATGTGAGCAAAATTTCAGATGCAGCAAAATAGAATCTTGCAAAGAATAAATAAAGCAAATTAACTAGTAGAGTCATGGACTTTACCTAAGTCTAGGACCACAGTGAGGGAAATTTCTATTTTCTCAGGCTCCTAAATTAATATCTTCAGCCTGAGCTTCCCAAGGAACTCCAGATTCACATATACAACTATACACTTATATTCTCTACTTAAATGTCTAATAGATGTCTCAGATGTAACAGGGCTGAAACCGGGCTTCTCATATTCTCTCACCAAGCCTATTCTCCTGTAGTCTTCCTCATCTCAGTTGGTAACAACTCCACCCTCCCAGTTGGTGAGGTCAAAAAGTGTGAATTGTCTTTGACATCATTCTTTCTGTCACACCCCACAATGACTACCTCAAATGAGATGAAGTGGACAGAAAGCTCCATGGACCTGACGGCTGTTGTTGGAATAACCACCATGCTCATAACCTTCATCCTGCAATGAGCCTGACCTGGAGTTAAGAGAGTCAGAGCTCTAGAAGAAAACCTAGGCAAAACCATCCAGGACATAGGCATAGGCAAGGATTTCATGACTAAACCACCAAAAGCAATGGCAATGAAAGCCAAGATAGACAAATGGGATCTAATTAAACTTCAGAGCTTCTGTACAGCAAAAGAAACAGTCATTAGAGTGAACCAGCAACCAACAGAATGGGGAAAATTTTTTGCAATCTACCCATCTGACAAAGGGCTAATATTCAGGATCTACAAAGAACTAAAACAGATATACAAGAAAACAAACAAACAAACCCATTCAAAAGTGGGTGAAGGATATGAACAGACACTTCTCAGAAGAAGACATATATGAGGCCAACAAACATGTGAAAAATGCTCATCAACACTGGTCATTAGAGAAATGCAAATCAAAACCATATTGAAGTATCATCTCACGCCAGTTAGAATAAAAATCATTAAAAAATCTGGAGAAACAGATGCTAGAGAGGATGCGGAAAAATAGGAATGCTTTTACACTGTTGGTGGGAGTGTAAATTAGTTCAACCTTTGTGGAAGACAATGTGGCGATTCCTCAAGGATCTAGAAATAGAAATTCCATTTGACCCAGCAATCCCATTACTGGGTATTTACCCAAAGGACTATAAAACGTTCTATTATAAAGACACATGCACACATATGTTCATTGCAGCCCTGTATACAATAGCAAAGATCTGAAACCAATGCAAATGCCCATCAATGATAAACTGGACAAAGAAAATGTGGCACATATATACCATGGAATACTACGCAGCCATAAAAAACGATGAGTTCATGTCCTTTGAAGGGACCTGGATGAATCTGGAAGCCATCATTCTCAGCAAACTGACACAAGAACAGAAAATCAAACACCGCATGTTCTCACTCCATAGGTGGGTGTTGAACAATGAGAATACATAGACTCAGGGAGAGAAGCATCACATACAGTTGGGGGGCACTAGGGGAGGGACAATGGGGGGTGGGGAGGGTGGGGAAAAATAACGTGGGGAGAAATGGCAGATATCGATGAAGGAGGAATAGAGGCAGCAAACCACCTGATTATGTGTGCACCTGTGCAACAACCCTGTATGACCTGCACATGTACCCCAGAACCTAAAGTAAAATAAAAAAAAAAAGAGAGAGAGAGAGAGTCATAGCTGTACTCCACCCTGGGCAGTAGTGACAGCTCGTCATGCCTTTCTGGGTCTCAGGGTGACTAAAGAGGCCATAAACATAAAGACTGCTTACTTTACTCGTTTAATCAATTCATGAATCCATCATCTGAACATTTCTCATTAAAGCCCTTAGCTTCACATCCATTCAGAGGAAAAGTCATTACAATAAGCTGCAAAAGTCACCAGAATCTGGACTCCTCTGTGTTCTCCTACTTGACACCTGTTTCACTTTCTTCCTGCCAATCCACTTGCTGTTCCCCCAACATGCCAGGCTTCCTCCGGCCCATGGCTTTGCCCTGGCTCTTCCTTCTATCTAGCACTCCCACCCTCGCCACCGCCACACTATGTCCCATATTATTTCCTTACCACATTTAGCTATTGACTCAAATTCCATCTTAGGGAGCCGTGTGTAGCCACTTTATGTAAAGCTGTAATTAAGCCATCTCCATATCACCTGCGGCACCTTCTAGCACCATTCCTTTGTTTATTTTCCTTGTTAGCACTTTTGCCACTGATTGATTGATCTTTATTGATTGTCTTCCTTTATACAATGTAGGCAAAGGCTTTTTCCTGTTCCCAGAATGGCTACAACCACAGCAGCTAGAACAGCAGTGCACACACAGTCCAGAGTAAAACTCAAAAAAATAGAGTTGAATGAATGTGGCATTTGAAAGGAATGAATATATGTTAAGAATATAGATAAACAGGAATTTTGTTCATAAGCCCTGGATTTATCCTCTAGATAATTTTCTCCAAAGTGTTTATTGTCTGGCCATCATATTTGTTTATTTTAAAATATATCTCCTTAATTGCTACATTTGATTGCACATTGAGAATGTTATATCACAGAATTTGTGTTTACTGCTGAACCTTTAATTCTTAGACGTGCTTAAGTAGACCTGTTATATTTTTAAGATGACATAGAGGGTTGTCCCTTAGTTGAAAATAAAGGATATTTGCTGCAGGAGGGTGGAAAGAGAACAGAGATAACAACCTCTCATCCCACGAGTAACTCCCATGGGGGCTGTGAAATCTTAGGGCAGAGAACCACTGAGGTAGCAAATCCTACTCTCACGAAGGAAGGCTGTCAGATGGATGGCACTTAGTTTGCCAGTGTGCTGCTTCATTAATTCTCTAACCACTGTGAGGGTGTGAGGGAGACTGCTGAATGTTTTGAAAGGAGTTTTAATTGGGCTTTCAGTCAATACAGTTTTCTAAAACTAAAATTAAAAGGAACCTGCCCCAGTGGATAGGGTGACTGACACATAATCTGAAATAAGAAGGAATGATTTCTTTGAGTTAGTATGCCTTAGGGAGACACATCCTATGATTAAAAGCAATTTTCAACTGAAAAGTTGAGGCAGGAAAGGAAAGCAGCCATTTTTTCTCTTGACCTTATGGTCTTCAACCACAGTTTCTCATTCACCTGCTCTTACAGATGCATCAACAATCAAAGGTACAGAGCTCAGTCTGAACCTAGCAGGTAGGATGTGAAATCTTTTTAGTCATATCCTCATGGTTTACTTCAACTAAACAATCCAACCAATTTTGCCTTCTTTGTAAGTCTTCCTAAATTCAAAATAAATGATTGATCCCTGATTAAAATAGGCAATTGGAATTACTAGATTCTCAATTTGATACCTAATATAAACTGTAAGCTTTGTCATTGTATTAACTCATGTCTTTTTCCTAACGAACATAGCTTACTGGTTATGCCTGAGTTTTTTATAGAACTAAAAATGATTTTCCGCTTCTAAAGTTTTCTTTCATAAATATTGATTGTATATCCTAGAATACAGAAAATTCTTACAAATGAAAACTGAGGCATATAAATCAGCAATAAAAAATGTATTTCTGGCCTGGCTCAGTGGCTCATGCCTGTAATCCCAGCACTTTGGGAGGCCAAGGTGGGTGGATCACCTGAGGCCAAGAGCTCGAGACCAGCCTGACCAACAGTGAAACCCCGTCTCTACTAAAAATACACAACTTAGCTGGATGTGGTGGCAGGTGTCTGTAGTCCCATCTACTCAGGAGGCTAAGACAGGAGAATTGCTTGAACGTGGAAAGTGGAGGTTGCAGTGAGCTGAGATCACACCACTGAACTCCAGTCTGGGCAAGGAAGCAAGACTCTGTCTCAAATATATATATATATATATCCTCTTCAAGGAAGTATGTTATCTCAATTATATGACACATATTTTAACAGAAGATCTTTGAGTAAACTTCTTGCAGACAGACAGCCTTTGTATGAATTCTAGATATTCACAGAAACTAGTATGAGCCTTTAGCATATTTTAAAGAAAAAATTATAATGCTTTCCTTCCTGTTGCTCTGCATTCTTAAAATCTCAGCCTCCTTTACATCTGAATTCTTCAGTGAAATATACAAAAAAAGGTAGTAAATACAGCTCTTAATACCAACTTCACATCTGTCATAACCGATTCAGTGAAAACAAATCTGTAACCCCAAAATAAATTCCAAAGTGATTAAAGTCATAATTGCAAATTAAAACTGTAAAATAATTAAAAGGAACTACGTGTGAATATTAACTTAATTATAGCATATAGAAAACTTCTCAAAGCATAAGTCTAAAAGCATAGAATTTTAATCTTCTGTATGTCAAACTTCATTATAAATAGCTAGGAAGGCCAAAACAATTCAGGCAAAAGGACGATGGTAATATATGTATGAGAGGTGTCATAATTTTTATATTGTTGATATTCTTAATCCATAAAGCATTTTTGCAAATTAATACAGAACAGGAATATTTCAACAACAACAAAAAAACAAAAAAATGTTAAAAATCAAAAGCCTTGAAAATATGCATATATTTAATCTAATAATTCCATTTAGGCATCTAACCTGAAGAACAAATCAAAGATAATATAAAGCTTTTGTTAAAAACAAATGCAATTGTACCTATGAAAAATATTCATTGAAACACTACTTAGAATATCAAAAAACCAAAACAGCTTAAATTTCCAACAGAGACTCTGAGTTATGGCATATTCATACTCTGCAAGCCAGAACTGTAATGATGCACAAAATATCCAATGTACATGATATATTGCTAAACAAAAAAATGGATTATATAATACTATAATGCAAGTTGTAATCTGGATCTTCAGCAAACTATTCACATCAGCTTTTTCTAGTTTGTGAGATAATGATTTTCCAAATTTTCTGCAATAAGCAAGTATTAAAAAGATGGTATCTTGTAAAAGTTGTAGTACTTTATAAACAGCAAATAATATTCTAATGTTAAATAAGGAGCATAACCTCAAGCTCACATTTCTTTTGTTTTGTTTTGTTTTTGAGACAGAGTCTCACTCTGTTGCCCAGGCTGCAGTGCAGTGGTACGATCTTGACTCAGTGCAACCTCCACCTCCCTCCTAGGTTTAAACAATTCTCTGCCTTAGCCTCCTGAGTAACTGAGATTACAGGTGCCCGCAACCACACCTGGCAAATATTTTGTATTTTTAGTAGAATCGGGGTTTCACTATCTTGGCCAGTTTGGTCTTGAACTCCAGATCTCGTGATCCACCTGCCTCAGCCTCCCAAAGTACTGGGATTACAGGCATGAACCACCCTGCCCAGCAAGCTCACATTTTTATTTTAAGCATTGATTACAATAAAATGATCATTTTTAGGCATTCACTAAAGCTGACAGAATATTATATGTGTGTGTTTGTGATTTTATTTCATAAACCTACAATCTTTTTTATTTCTTATTGATATAATTAGGCTTTGTTTCCCACCCAAATCTCATCTTGAATTGGAATCTCCATAATCCTGTTAAGGAAGAGACCAGATGGAGGTAATTGAATCTTGGGAGTGGTTTCCCCCCTTCTGTCCTCCTGATAGTGAGTGAGTTCTCGAGAGATCTGATGGTTTTATAAGGGGCCCTTCCCCCTTCACTCAGCACTTTTCCTCCTGGCCACCTTGTGAAGAAGGTGCCTTGCTTCTTCTTCACCTTCTGCCATGATTGTAAGTTTCCTGAGGCTTCTTCAGTCATGCTGAACTGTGAGTCAACTAAACCTCTTTCCTTTATAAATTGTCCAGTCTCGGGCAGTTATTTGTAGCAGTATGAAACCAAACTAATACTTACATTTAGAAATTGAAATTGTCTTTGAAGGCAATTTTACTTTGCAAAATTCTTTAAATTGTGAACTCTTCTAAAAGAAAATTCTGTTCCCTAAATGTGGGTCAAGAATTCTTATATGTACCTAGTGTTTGTGACATATTAGTGATTGCATTTATCCCTAATGAATCACTTAAATACACTGAGAATATTCTCTGCCCTCTTGGCACATTGGGGTGCAGTTCAAAACTTGAGATATTTGATTAACATGAATCTTGGTGCCTGAGAAGAATAAGCTAGAAAGAGCTTTCCTCTTTACTGTCTATAGCAGGAACCACTTACACAATATCTCTAATTCCATAATTTCTTTCATCGAAAAGACCCCTATAGTCTATTATGAAGCTAATTAGGAGACTCACTTATTTCTAAAACCCAGTCCCTCTTGTTTGCCCACAATTACTATGTGGCTGTGAAAATGCAACTTGATAGTTTCTTGTTTCAGAAAGGAATGAAAGAATAACTTACCTAATTAAAACCACTATGTGGGATTTTATTTTTCTTTACGTGGGAGGAAAGTGTAATTACATGGATTGGAAAGCAGCCAAAACAGTAAAGTTAACTGCCTGAAAGTGAAACACCATGCAAGACTTTACCTATATTAGTAAATTGTTGGGAGTTGGGTGGAGGTAGGTGAGGATACACAGGACACTCTCTATTGGCCTGTGAATTGAACCTACCACTAAAAATAAAATAAATTATTACTATGAAATGTGATAATCATACTCAGTTTTCATCTCTAGTAGACTGAGAATAGACTGTCTTAGTCAGTGTCCATAATATATATAGGCAAGGCTGCAAAGGATATTATTTTGTGCTGGATTCAGACTAATACTGGTGTAGGCAGGTGGACAACCTATTTTTGTCAGTTGATTAATTGGAAGTTGCTTCTGAGTCAGTTAATGGCATGACTGTCACAAGGGCAAACTGGAGTGTAAGCTTATAGGACAGGCAGTAATTAGTGTTTCCAGATGTTTTACATGGAATGAAGTGAAAATACATGGAAAAAATAGAGTAGAAGTAATTAGAGTACCAATAAGATGCTGTTACCATATTCAGATCCGTAACTAAAATGTTAAGTAAAGTGGTATAGTGGCTTCATAGAAACAAACATAAATGTGAGATTACGAAGTTGCTTTGCTGCTCTGTACAATTAATGCTAGCATGGTGACAGCAAATTGTGTTGTGAGCAGCATAGTATAGGACAGGAGAATAAAGCAATTTGGGTGCTGAGCTTGCCATCACAACTGAGGGCTCTGAGAACAAATCTTCATCAGTTGTTTTATATAATTTAATCCTGAAGAATTTTTTGAAGAAACAGATCTCAGGTGTGGTGGAAATAGAGGGATTCCTTAAGTTTCTAAAAGTCTACATGAATCTATTATTAATGTAACCAGTGCTTTTTCAACTTTTCTCCCCACCCACTCTGCTTTTTCTTGAATGTAAGATATTATCAAGCTATTCCAGTTTTTTTATGGAGGGAAATGTTTAACAAAAGCCAAGGAAACAGGAAGGCTGAAGGCATATATTTAGAGTAGTATTTATTCAAAATATTAAACACCTACTGTGTGCAAATCATTTTATATAACATAGAATTGACTCAATAAATATTGACTTCATTCTTCTTTACAAGCAAGGATATATTTTCTAAGATACAAAGATGGTAGAATGCGTAAGAACAAAGATTATAAAGAAAAGGTAATACAAAATTCTAAGACAGGAATTCACAATATGTGTTCCAGAGGAATGTTTGGGATTTGAGCCCATGACCCTATTTAAAATGTGTCATTTTGTACTCCCAAATGTATATTTTGAAGGGTATGGGTCTCTATCTTGGAGGTAAGTTAGTCATATTTTTTCAAGACTCTGTCACCTCAAACATTCAAAGAACAATTGGTTGAAGAAAAGGAATGAGCATGCCTATTAAGTAGAGAACATGCTAATTAGTTCAGACATTTGCTAATAACTGCTTTGAAAATGTTCAAACACAATGTATTTATTACCTGGTTTTAGAATAGCACAGAACAATTTTAAGGCAGGAGTAATATCTATATGAAGAACTTACTTCTCTGAAATGGAAACTGGGTCACTGAAATACTGGGAGGGAAGGAAGGAAGGAAGATAAAAATAACAGTTAAGTTTTAGTCAGGGGCTTGAAACTTCTGAGACTTCAGAGAGGATTTCCATAAATCCACTTCTTCATGAAAACACTGAAAAAATTTTCCAAATCAACTTTTTCAGAACTCTGAAAATTAGCCAAATACATGTAACAATTTGAGGAATATTTATTTAAAAAAACTGCTAAACTTGAGTAAGAACAATAAAGTTTATGGGTTTTCAAGTTTATGGCTGTTTAACTTGACCTAAACCCTTGCGCCTCTCCCCAGTTTTGAGTTGCCTTAAAAACCAGCAGCCTTGGAGCACTGGAGGGGGCAGTCCAATTTTGGAACTCCTCAAATAGTAACATCCCCAGAGTATCACCACTATTTAATCTGTCTTGAAGCTGTATCCACAGGGCATTGTCATTATTTGACCTGATTCAGAAACCAAAAGCCCTATCTGCAGGGCACTGTTGAAAACAATTACAACAGCAATTATTTAACATCCCAGATGATACAATACCAGTTGGGGTGAACAAGAGCCTGAATGAAAACATAAAAGGAAGATCTGCCAGTGAGATATCCATAGGGGTCTTTGTAAAGCTCTGACATATTGTGAGGAATTTAGAAGCCAGGGCTGTGTGCACGCTGAGGAGAGACCAGAGTGCCCCAGTCTCTCATCTCTGACTGATATTGAGCTTCTGTACCAGGAGGAAGTGAAGGCAAAAGCAGAATTTAAAACTGAACATTGCTGGCGTGCCCCAACACACACAAAGCATCTTGGCAAAGGGTTGACTTACTGGTTCAAGGCATTCTAAAAAATATTTGAGCAATCACTAGCTGACCACTTAGCTAATCAGAGACTTCAGTGATTGCCCAGGACAGTAAATACAGATTTTGCAGGATTAGCCCTAGAAAATCTCTAAACAACAGACAGCAACAATAACAAAAATCAACAAGAAACCCTGGGGAAAATATCTGACTTTCAGATTTGACACATTTTATGATGCAAAGTCCAATTTTTAAGAGAAGAATTGTTGCGCATACACAAGGGAAATAAAGGTTGTCAATAGAAACTGTGGTCCTGAGGGGACTCAAACTTTAGACTTACTAAACAGACTTTAAATAAGCTATTATAAATGTGTTTAAAGAACTAACAAGAATCCTATTCAAAGAATTAGAGAACCATATGATAATAATTCACCCAATAAAGAATATCAGTAAAGAAACAGAAATTAGGCCAGGTGCGATGGCTCACACCTGTAATCCCAGCACTTTGGGAAGCCAAGGCAGGTGGATCACGAGGTCAGGAGTTCAATACTAGCCTGTCCAAGATGGTGAAATCCCGTCTCTACTAAAAATACAAAACTTAGCTGGGCACAGTGATGGGCACCTGTAATCCAGCTACTCAAGAAGCTGAGGCAGGAGAATCACTTGAACCCAGGAAGCGGAGGTTATGGTGAGCCAAGGTCATGCTATTCCACTCTAGCCTGGGTGACAGAGCTAGACTCTGTCTCAGAAAGGAAGGAAGGAAGGAAGGAAGAAAGAAGAAGAAAGAAAGAGAGAGAGAAAGAGAGAAAGAAAGAAAGGAAGGAAGGAAGGAAGGAAAGAGAGAGAAGAAGAAGGGAGGGAGGCAGGGAGGAAGGAAGGAAGAAAGGAAGAAAGGAAGGAAGGGAGGGAGGAAAGTTATTTTAAAAACACAAACAGATATTCTAGAGCTTAAAGCACAATAACCAAAATGAAAAAGTCACTAGAGGGATTCAATAGCAGATTTGAGTTGGCAAAAGAAAGGTCAGTGAACTTTCAGACAGGTCTCAATTGAGATTACCCAGTCAGAAAAACAGAAAGAGAAATATGTGAAGACAAATAAATACAGTCTCAGGGACCTGTGGGACACCATCAAGTCTATCAACAAACACATTATGTAAGTCCCTGAAATAGAAAAGAGAGTGAACAGGGCAGAAAAAATATTTGAAGGAAATCATAGCCATAAACTCCCCAAATTTGCTGAAAAGCACAAGGTAAAGTCAAGGAGACCCACATCTAGTCAGATGGTCAAAAGACACAGGAAAAATGTAATCAACAAAAGAAACATGACTCATCCTGGAAAAAATAATTCAATGAGAGTAATGGCTGATTTCTTATGAGAAATCAGGGAGGCCAAAAGACAGTGGAACTAACATTTAGTATATTGAAAAACAGTACTGTCAACCAAGAATTCTATATTCTGCAAAATTATCTTTCAAAAATGAAGGAGAGATTGACATATTCTCAGGTAAATAGAAACTGAAATAATTTGTTACTAACAAATCTCCCCTACAAGATTTACTAAAGTAAGATTTTGAAACTGAAATGAAAATACACTAGACAGTAACTCAAATTCATGTGATGAAATACAGAGCCTTCATAAAGATACTATACAGGAGTCTTAGTTCATTCAGTATGCTATAATAAAAGTACCACAAACTGGGTGGCTTAAACAGCAAACATTTATTTCTCACAGTTCTGGAGTCTGGGTAGTCCAAGATCAAGGTGCCAACAGGTTCAGCACCTGGTAGGGTCCCACTTACTAGATCATAGACAGCTATCTTCTTGCTGTGTCCTTACATGACAGAATGGGGTCAGAGAGTTATCTTGGGTTCTTTTAAATAAAGGCAGTAATACCATTAATGAGGGCTCCACTCTCATAACCTAATCACCTCCCAAAAGCTCCACACCCTAATTCTATCACATTGGGGGTTAGTATGTCAATATATAAATGTTAAGAGAACACAAACATTTAGTCCAGTGTGATAGGTAAATAGAAAATATTTAACCGTAATTTTATGTAACTCTTTTCTTCTTTCATATGATTTAAAAGACAGTTGCAGCAATTGTTAAACTGTGTTAATGGATTTATAATGTACAAAGATGTAATTTCTATGAAAATAATAATACAAAGAGATTCAGAGAGAGTAGAGCTATATTTGAGTAAAGTCTCAGTATATTGAAGTTAGCATTAATATGAAATAGATTATTTTAAATTAAGATTAAATATAATTCCAGAGCAACCACTAAGAAAATAACTAAAAAACTGTAGTAAAAGAAACAACAAAGTAATTTAAATGGTACACTAGAAACTATCTACTGAATACAAAAGAAAGTAGTTTTGGAAGCATATAGAAACAAAGACATAAACTGTAGAGAAGAGCTAGTATAATGATAAATGTAAATCCTACCTTAAACTCGCTAATAAGAAGGCAAATGATGTCAGAAAAGATTTTAAAAGTGATTCAACTATACATTGTCTACAAGAGACACACTTTAGATTCAAACTAATAAATAGGTTGAAAGTAAATAGATGAAAATATATACTATACAAACAGTAACCAAAATTAAAAACTGGGAGAATTGAAGGAAAAATATAAGTAATTTAAAAATTACAGTTGAAGAATTTAGTATCTCACCATCAAAAATAGATAGAACACCTAAGCAAAAGGTCAAAAAGGAACTAGAAGACTTGAACAACACTATACACTAACTAGACCTAAACATCTATAGGATACTCCATTCAATGACAGCAGAATATACATTTTTTTCCTCAGGTATACACAGACTATTTTACAAGAGAGACAATATGCTAAGTCATTAAACAAGTCTCAGTAAATTTAAAAGAATTTAAATCATATGAAATATGTTCTCTGACCACAAGAAAATAAAATTGGAAACCAATAATAGAGGGAAATTTGGGGAATTCACAAATATGTGAAAATTAAACAACACACTTCTAATAACCAATGAGTCAAAGGATAAATAACAAGTGAAATTTTAGAATACTTTGACATGAATGAAAATGAGAATGTAGTATACTAAAACTTATGATATACAGCTAAAATAGTGCTTAGAGAGAAATTTACATCTGTGAATATCTATATTACAAAACAAAAAAGATCTTAAATCAATATCTAATCTTCCACCTTAAGAACCTAAAAAAGAGGAAGCAAGCTAAACCTAAAGGAAGCAAAAAGAATGAAATAATTTTAAAAATTAGAGTAAATATAAATGAAATGAAGAATTAATAAAATAGACAAAAATCAAAGAAACCAAATTTGGTTTTTTGAAAAGATCAACAAAATATACAAACTTTAGCTAGACTGACCAAGAAACAGAGCACGCTCAGATTATTGAAATCAGGAATGAAAAAGGAGACAGCCCTGTTGTTCTTATAAAGGCAAGGATAAAACAGCTTATAAGAGAATGTACTATTAACAACCACATGCCAACAAAGTGACCAACTTAGATGAAACTGATAAATTTCTAGCAAAACACAAAATACCAAAGGTAACTAAACAGTAATGGAAACTGAACAGACCTATAATAAGTAAAGCAATTAAACTGGTAATTTAACAAATTCCAGTAATTAAAAAATTCCAGGCCCAGTGACTTTATGATGAATTTTACCAAGCATTTATGGAGGAAATATAATCAGTTCTACACAATTTTTACACACACACTTCCAAAAAAATAGAAGCTAAGGAAACACTTTCTAAATCATTCCAGGAAGCCAGTAGTACCCTAATACCAAAACAAGATAAAGATATTACAAGAGTAAAAAGCTACAGAATTGGAGAAAATATGCACAAATCATATATCTGAGAAAGAATTTATATCTTGAATATATTAAAGACTTAATGACTCAGTAATAAAAAGACAACACAATGCAAAGTAGACAATGGATTTGTATAGCCATTTTTTCAAAAGAAGATATAAAATGACTAACAAGCACATAAAAAGATACTCAAAATCATTTGTCATTGGAGAAATGCAAATCAAAATCACAATGAGATACCACATTATACCCACTGGGGATGGCTACGATAAATAAAAATAGACAATTAAAAGCTCTGGTAATAAAGTGGAGAATTTAAAACCCTCATACATTGCTGGTGAAAATGTAAAATGGTTTGGCCACTTCAGAAAAGAGTTCGGCATTACTTCTGTTCAAAAGATATAAAATCGTATGACCCACACAAAAATCGTACAGAATATTCACAGCATATTTTCAAAAATGGTCAAAATCAGGACCAACCAAAGATGAATGGAGAGGACAGGCATGGTGGCTCACATCTATAATCCCAGCACTTTGGGAGGCCGAGGTGGGTGGATCACCTGAGGTAAGGAGTTCGAGGCCAGCCTGGCCAACATGGTGAAACCCTGTCTCTACTAATAAAAAAAAAAAATTAGCCAGGCATGGTGGCACATGCCTGTAATTCCAGCTACTAGGGAAGCTGAGGCAGGAGAATGGCTTGAACACAGGAGGTGGAGGTTGCTGTGAGCCCAGATCGTGCCATTGCACTCCAGACTAGGTGACAGAGCAAAACTCTGTCTCAAAAAAAAAAAAAAAAAAAATGAATGGAGAAACAAATTTGGTATATATAATAGAATGTTATTTGGTATATACAATAGAATATTGTTTGTTATATATAATAGAATATTATTTGTATATATAATAGAATAATATAATGAATTACTGATACATGCTCAACATGTATCGACTTTGAAAATACACCGAGTAAAGGAAGCCAATCACAAAAGTACACATATTATATGATTCAATTCATATGAAATAGGCAAATTTATACAGACCAAAAATAATGAATGGTTGCCTAGATCCGAGAGGCTGAAAGAAATGGGGCATGAATGGTAGTGTAGGTAAGGTTTCTTTTTGGGGTGATGAAAATATTCTAAAATTAGGTTGTAGTGATGGTTGCACAGCCCAGTTAATATACTAAAAACCACTTTAGTATATCATTTAACATGATTGTGCACTTTAAATGAATAAATTTGATGTAATGGGAATTATATCTTAAACCAACTGGTTATTTTTTAAGCCAGTGAAGAAATGAAGTGCTAGTTTATATGTTTATTGCTTTCTTGAGAATATTTTCTTCTAGATAACATGTAATGTATTGTGTATCAAACTCCAGCATATCACCTAATAATCACTTGACCTTAAACAAGTTACTTGAATGTTCTAAGATCCTGGTATTTCCACTTAAAAATGGAGGAAATAATACATCACAGGGATTTTGAGAGAATATATTAAGTAATGGCACATTTTAGATTTCTAATGAATATTAATTCCTTCCTTCCTCCCATTAGGGGCCATGGGCTCAAGAGAAAAATAATAGTCATGGACAATTCTTAAATTCCAAATAGGGAATTCAATAAATCCGACAAACCAAAGGTTACCTGTAAATTTTCTTTTTGCCAATGGAGGGGAAAGATAACTAAATGAGGCAAGGAGAGGAAAAAGTGTGGATAGGGAAACTTGCACAAAAAGAGAGAGAGAGAGAGAGAGAGAGAATTCAGATGAACAAGCACAATGAAATAGACTCAAAGAATCAGCAACTTATGTACATTTTAAAAAGCATATTGGGCCAAATTAAATGGGATTTGGATCATTCACATTAAAATTAAAACCATGCTGTGTTTGCTTGTTCAGAAAAATTCATCTAAAGGTGAAATTTGGTAGATGGCTCACAGGGCTTTATATCTCAATTTGGTTTGGGATCTGATGAGTTAAGTAGAAAAATCATAGAAACATAAATTTCACCAATATAACTAAGCAAATAAGTAACCTCTACTGCACTTTCAATTTTTTTCTTGCACTAAAAATTTAAAGCTTTTTTATTGACTTTTCAATTGTGTGAATTGTATTCTAAAGAAACTTAAGACCAAAATATATAAGACTTTCATTTGAGTGAGTTTCAATCACTGGTCATAGAAAGAACATTCAATAATATTTGATAGGATTTGACTTCTGTGAATGAAATTTTTAAAGAAGGAGACATACTATATAGAATAGCAGTATAAAAGAATATAATTATTGAAAGACTCATATGTAGTTATAAAGATATAGCATAATAAAGTCTTTACAATATAACCTAAAGATAGTACATCATACGCTGAATATTGTGCTTTCATGAGATTTATCTTTGAGAATAAAAGTTATCTAATTTCTACAATTGATTAATGGTGTATAATTGTAGTTTATATTAACTAAATATTCTCAAAATCATAATTTTTAAGATTCTTGTTGTATCTACATCACAAAGTTTATTCTTCAGTTTTTGCATTTTCAGTTGCATTAATATTATTTAAATGTGGGATAGACAGGAAATTTTTTAAATTCTTGCTATTAAGCATTGATATTTGGGCTCAGTAGTGGTTTTCTCTCAATGTTCTACTCAGAGCAATTTGAGTCACATAATCTCTACCAGAAGTGCATCTCCATGGTTGTTTTCTATATCCCTAGTACAACAGTGATAAAGCCATGAATGCTGAATGTGCTGTATTTTTTCAGCCAACAATGGGCAAATGACATTTCTAAGGCTATGTATCAGTTCCTAATTCTCATCATTAATTCCCTGTCCCTTCCAACTCTCAATTGTTGCTTTACAAATAATTAAAAAGGCAACCACAACCTCTTAATGACACCCTGCAGCAGCTTTACGGTGGAAAGGGAAAGGGGTCATGTTTATTGGCACATATTTTTCCCGGATATTTTCTCCCATGGAAAATTTGCTAACATACTTGATTTTGTTAGTGGCTATAATAGATTTAATGTGTTTAATTCCCTTCTCCTTTTTCTTCCTCTAAATGGAAAAGACCTCTCAACAGTGTTTTATATTTCAGCTTCAAAGTTTAGAATTGGAAATTATTTTCCATATTTAATAAGTTTGGTGAGCTTCTAAACTTAAGCAATTTTTAAACTGTGAGTTTGAAATTCCCCCATCTCTAAAATAGAGGTTTACCTAATAGCCTTTTGTGGAAGATTAACTGAGCAAAATAAATTAGAAACATCTAACAGTATGTCTTACTATTTTTATCATCTTCATTCTAAGCCCAGATTCTCTAGCAAACAGAGCCCAAGATAAAAGCTCATTGGCTATTATTTCATTCAAGAGTGTAATTTCAGGGAAATAGGAGGAAGGAAAAAGAGAGTTGGCATTGAAAAAGTGAGAACAATATATATATGGGATTGCAAAGCCTGCTGCATCTTGGTACCCGGCAAACTGTATACATTTTTGACAATCTTTCTAAAGCCCGGATGGATCACTGCAGCTCAGGGCAATCCATTTGGGTAAATAAATAGAGAAGGATTGATCTGCTAGTTCCCATCTCCTTATGTTCAAAGATTCACCTTGAGGGACATTAACTTCCTCACACTTCCAGGTAGCAAGTGCCTGGGTTCTGAGGAGATCCCTGGAATCTGGCATCTTAATACCAACAGTGAGGCCCTGGGAAAAGAGGGAAAAATTTCAAAGTACAGGCTGTAGAGACAGAAGTTCTGTGAGAATGGTCCATCCTGATCTCTCAGAGCCCATGCAGAGCTGGTCACACCACAGTAACAGGGCCCTCCAAGACAGGTGAGGCTGGAGAAATGGGGCAGGTGCAGAAGTATCTGGTTCACTCTCATTCAAAACAAAGTCTTGTAGGCAGTATATTCATTTGTCAAGTGACAGAAAGCCTTTTCAATCAATATATTCTTATTCTATTTTAGGATAAAAGATAGTATAAAAAAGCTTGATTAGAATCACCTACAATAACCTATAAAAACTAGATTTTTTAAAAGACATTGCAACTAAGTACAACTTCTGGCTTTTATTATAAATCTTTTTAGAATTTTACTTTTAATTGACAAATAATTGTATTTATGGGTACAATGTTATGGGTTACACATATACATTGTAGAATAGTCAGATCAGACTAGTTAATGCATTCATCACTGTACATACTTATCATTTCTTTGTAGTGAGAACGTTAAAATTCACTCTTTTACTTAGCAATTTTAAAATATAGAATACATTATTATTAACAATAATCTCCGTGCTGTGCAATAGATCAGCAGATCTTATTCGTCCTGCCTAACTGAAGCTTGGTACTCTTGGACCAACAACATGTCCCCTTTCCTTGTCCAGCCCAACCCTACCCCACAGCACCTGATAACCACTATTCTACTCTACTTCTGAGTTTGACCTCTTTTTGATTCCACATGTAAGTGAGATCACATAGTAATTGTCTTTCTGTGCCTGGCTTACTTCACAAAAAATAATGTCCTCCATATCTATCCATGTTGTCACAAATGACAGAATTTTCTTCTTTTTTAAGACCTAATAGCATTCCATTGTATATATATACTGCATTTTTTAAAACCTATTTATCTGTTGAACATTAACTAATGACTTAATGTTGATGATAAAAAGCAATGCTGCAAAATATTTGAAAGGTTGATTCTGAGCCAAATCAGGGCTTATGATACAGCCTCGGGAGAGCCTGAGAACATGTGCCCACAGTGATTGGGTTCCAGCTTAATGTTATACATGTTTGGGTCACAGAAGCTACAGGCAAAGACATAAACCAACACATGTAAAACATACATTGTTTGGACATCTCTAAGCAAGAGCTTCCAGATCGTAGGTGGGTTCAAAGATTTCCTGAGTGACAATTAGTTCAAAGAGTCAAGGTTTGCTGGTAAATATCTCTTATTAGACCTTAAAAGGTGTCAGAGTCTCTGGAAAAGGCCTAGTAAGGGACAGAGATATTCTATAGAATGTAAATTTCCCCCCTCAAGAGATGGCTTTGCAAAGCCGCTTCAAAATATGTCAAAGAAATCTATTTTGGGGTAAAACACTGATTTCCTTCAGGGTCTGCTATCTGTCATGTGATGTTATAACAGAGTCAGGTTAGAGTTGGGTGTCTTAGTGCTACAAAGAGTCTGCTTTTCAGTTTTATGATCTCTATTTTAATATTAATGGTAGTCTGTTGTGCCTAAATACCAAAGATAGGAGAGTATAATAAGGCATGTCAGACTTCCCTTCCAGTCATGGCCTAACTAGATTTTAAGTTTTCTTTGGGATCCCCTTGGCCAAGAGGGAGGTCCCTTCAGTTGGTTGGGGGCCAAGGGGCTTAGAATTTTATTTTTGATTTATACTAATTTCAATTCCTTTGGATATGTATCTAGCAGTGGGATTGCTGGATCATTATAAATCTTTATATGTATTATAATTTTGTTAAATAGGTCTTAGTCAGTTTGAACTGCCATAAAAAAAAAACATACAATTGACTTAGTGGCTTAACAACAGAAATTTGTTTTCTCATAGTTCTGAAGGATGGAAAGTCCAGATCAAAGTTCTGGCTGATTTGGTTGCTAGACAGAGCTCTCATCCTAGCTTGTACTCAGTCACCTTCTCTTTGTATCCTCACATGGCAGAGATAGAGACTTCTCTCCCTCTTCCTCTTCTTCTAAAGCCACCAATTTTATCAAATTACGGCCTCCCTACCCCTACTTTATGACCACTTTTAACCTTAATTACCTCCCAGAAGTCCTATATCCAAATGCAGTCACATTGGAAGTTAGGGCTTCAACATATGAATTTTAGAGAAACACAACTTAGTCCACAGCACTTGCATATCACAGAAAACAAATCCATAGAAATGTTAATGCAATAAAGAATCTGAGTGGTTCAGAACCTTTTTATTTTTGTGAATGCTACAATGAAAATATTTCTGCATGCAAATAATTGTGAATTTTTCTTGTATAAAGTTTTCTAATCTTAAAGACATGACCTATGAAAAATAGAAAATACTGCTGGAATCTGAAAGCATTGTGACCTTGTTGTTTTCAGATAAGAAAATTGTAGTTAGTGATATTTTTCTAAAATGGTTCCATTTATGAACCAGAAAATGTATGTACACAGGATTATCTGAACCTAACCATAGTATCATCACCTTAAATTGAATAAGATTAAGTTACTTTTGCCAGAAAATTCATGGCTGATTTCCACACAATAATCTATTTAGTCAATTCAACGATTTATGGGACTGAAAATACTAATTGTAACTTGAAATTCATTTTATTTCAAGCAATATGGCAGAGTAAACCGCCAAGAATCTTCCAGATAGAAAGTGTGTTAAATGTAACCTTTAATATGAATGAATGAGCTGAAGAAAATAAGGGAAATCCAGGGAGCAGAGGAATAGGCAGGAGCAGAGTACCAAGGAGAAGCATAATGTTGATGCTTCCTTACAACCTGTGGGCAACTATGGATTCAGGGACCCAGAGTTTGATACCAGCACAAGGCAGGAAACCACACTGGAGGCAAAGTCATACACAGCTGGGATCCAGAGGGCTCTCCACTTTGCCGTGGAGAGGAAGGAGGTTAGGAGAGAGTGACTTACAAGAAAACTTGACCAGCAGTGATAAAGAGTATAGAAGGTTAGATGTGGCCGGGCGCAGTGGCTCACTCCTGTAATCCCAGCACTTTGGGAGGCTGAGGCGGGTGAATCACCAGGTCAGAATATCAAGATCATCCTGGCTAACATGGCGAAAATCCATCTCTACTAAAAATACAAATAATTAGCCAGGTGTTGTGGTGCATGCCTGTAATCCCAGCTATTTGGGGGACTGAGGATTGCTTGAATCTGGGAGGTGGAGGTTGCAGTGAGCCAAGAACACGCCACTGCACTCCAGCCTGGGTGACAGAGCAAGACTCCATCTCAAAAAAAAAAAGAATAGATGCTAGATAGATAGATAGAAAAAAAGGGTTATAGAGATTAAAGGTATATTTATCTTAGCCTTGGCTCTGGGTGGAGGTTTAAAAATAATATTTCCTTGAGATTTTGTAAAATGCAAACTAAATCATATTTAGGGTTATGGAGCCAGAAATCACATTAACTGTAGAGTTGACAAAACTGCAGAGAATATTTTGTTTGTGATGGATCTAGATCTTTCAAGCACCTGAAGAGATATATCTTTCCTTCAAACCTCCCATAACTCACAAGTACAAACTCAAGCTCAAAGACACAAAAAACATAAGGAAGCAAGTGCTGGATTCTACAGAAACAGTAAGAAACATAGACAGTTGCATGAGATTTCAGATATTTGCCTTGTCAGATACAGAATTAAAATAAGAATAAATGAACAGGTGTTTTATTTAAATAAAGAAGAAATAAAGAAACCATCAAAACTGGTCACTCATATTTGAAAAAGAACAAAAAGTAACTTCTGCTCCTGAGAAATTTTAATGAATAGTATTAAATGGAGCTGTTAACTAGTGGAATACAACTGACAAAAAGACTATGAAATAAATATAAACAAATATACATATATATGTATCTCTGATAACCTGAAATGTATTTATTGATATATATATATATTACCTTATATGTATGCATATGTATATCATATTGAACTGTATGAAATTGCCATGTTGTATGGCAAAAACAGTCACATATGGGCAATTTCATATGGTTATGCCTATAAATGCATATGGGATTGAAGATGCATCATATAATATAGGTTTTCCATATAATGGTGAAAAAATATTCTTTTGCTCTAAGAGTTCTCAGAGTTCTGTCTGACAGTGAATAGTCTACATGACAGTAACATTTTTTGCTCACAATTGTGGAATTCACACCCAGGTCATATGCTTAGTTCTGCTCATGATAATGATGCTCAACAGGTAATGAGCTTTGTCAGACACTTGCCTGTATCTTCCCACCTTCCTATCCAACCATCAAGTTTCTAGACCCAAGGCTCTTGTTTCTCCAAAAACTGCTTGCAGAGATGGCTATGCCTTCTTTGCCATTTATTTTAGGCCACCATTTATTAGTGACACTTGATATTAGATTATTGTAAGATGAAGATGGAAGACTGGCTTGAAGTATCTGTCAGGAAGCTTTTCTATATCACATACAAAAACTCTTGCAAGCCAAATCTTTCTCAGAATTAAAATAACTTGAGCAACCTAAAGAAAAATTATTCCATGTATGCACGCATATCAGGGAAAACATTGCTCTCATCATGCCACCCCATTTCATTGCTTGCAGGGTATCCTTGAAATTCACTTACTCAGTGTTCAGAATCTCCTGAAACCTGCCTCCAGACCTCAATTCCAAACATACAACCTGACCTCCGAGGCCAATTTGGTCTTTAGCCTCCTCCAGTAAAAAGAGTTATTGTTAAAAATGCAAAGTCTTTAACATGTTATTTTCTGAAAGCCCAGGGAGGAGTGGGGAAAGGATCTCCTTACTCCACGGAACTTCTAATTTCCCAATCAGTTGTTCAAGAACACAATGCCATTCCTCATGCTTTCTTTGCCAATAAGGTGTTCTCACCCACCTGGCAAAATCTACTCCCCTCTTCATATGCCAACCTGAGGGAAGGTGTTCTCTTTCTGGGTCCACGAGGGAGCATAGTTTTGAGGGCAAGAATTTCCCAGTACCATGCCCCCCTCTCATCTCTCTCCATCCGAGAGATTTAACAGTTTATGTTTAATTTCGTGGGCATGGGAAGAAACTAAGAGTCAATCACTCCAGTGGAAGTTCTAAGGAACTCCTTTCATTGGCCAGGGGGTCTTAGACAAGGTGAGGGTTCCTCCTAGGTTAAAAGTCCCCTTCTTCCACACCCCTTCGGGACTCCATGTTTGGGTCCCCTTCCACGAACACTCCCTTCGTGGAAGCCATCTTTCTCTCTCCTGGATTTCCCCTCTGGAGTCCCCTTCCACACTCTCTCGTGAAAGCCTGTCTTCCCTTCCTAAACTCCATCTCTCTCTATTCCCTTCCACTCAGTGTGGAAGCTGCTTTCCTCTCCTGGATTCCATCTTTCTGGATTCTCTCATTCAGTGTGAGCGTTCGCTGTTTCTTTCTCTCTCCTTCTC
>CAUYQU010086585.1:0-61489 GCA_963574635.1 Cheracebus regulus
TTTTTTCAATGCATCTGATACCTCCTCTTCCTCCCGCTTCCTCCCCCTCCTACTGCTGCCTCCGCGCCCCCCCCCTCCTCCTCCCCCCTCCTCCTCCTCCTCTCCCTCCTTCTTCTTCTTTTTCCTGTTCTTTGATACAGGATTTCACTCTGTCTCCCCACTAGAGTGCAGTGGTGATAATAACTCATTGTAGCCTTGAACTTCTGGGCTCAAGCAATCCTCACACCTCAGCCTCCCAAGGAACTAGGACCACAAGTGTGTATCAACACATCCAGTTAATTAATTCATGTATTTACTTTTGTAGAGATGAGGTCTCAGTACATTGCCCATGCTGGTCTTAAACTCCTGGGCTCAAGTGGTCTTCCTGCCTCAGGTTCCTAAAGTGCTGAAATTACAGGTGTGACCCACAGCACCCAGCCCTGCTTTTATTTTTGCTTCTTCATTTTCCTTTTGCCCTAAAATTTTTCATGGTCACTTATTTCTGTTTTGTTTTTCTTCGTGAGCCTTAAACATGATATAAGCACACACACACACATACATACACATATTAAAATCTCTCTTAAAGCTTTATTTGCAATTTCAACTCAGTATTTGGCAACACCTCAAAGATGTCTCAATATACTCTTTATCTAAATAGATCAAACAAACATATTATTTCCATGTCACAACTGTCCACTCTCCTTTTCATCTTCATTTCTGTTAATTACACAAACATTACCCTGGATATTTTCAACATTTCAAAGCAATTCCTGACACCAACTTTATATTTTACCTCATATTGTAGAAGCTGATCAAATTATATAGATTCTTCCTCCACAAAACTTCATGCATTTACTTATTCTTTCAGTAATTTTCCACCCATGCACGATTTATACATCTGAAATTGGCAATACTTCAATTGTCTTCTAGAAAGGCTCTATTTCTCCTTTATGTTAACATTTTAAACTATTCTAATCTTAAAAAGAGTTCAGTTTTTTAAAACACAGGTCTTCTCACTCACACGGTGATTAACAGACTTAATAATTTTCTTACTTTTCAGTTCATATGAAAGCTTTACATTGGCAATTTATGGTTCCTAACAAGTCAACTGACCTGGCCTAATTTATTTCCCAGGGCATCTGTATAAATAATCTGTGTTCAAACAAATCTAGATTATCTACTGTTTCTGAAGCTGCTCGTGAGTCTATGGTCATAATAGTCTCTCCCCAGTTCCAGCACCACCACTCATCCTCATCCGTCAAGGCTTATTTCAAATGTCATCCTCTTTAAGGATCACCTTTGGGCTTCCCTTAACTTGAAGCTATCTTTCTTCCTAGAAAGCCCCATAAATCTTTATTTTCATGTTTCTCCCAGAATTCATCATAATATAGCTTTTCAAACTGAAAGTCAGAGAGCTGAGTATTTTCTCTTAGCTTCTTTGGAAATTGTCTTGTAGGACCAGGCACAATAATAAGTAGTGTAGACATAAAGTCTAAAGCCAAGCTTGAATCAGAGCCGATACACTCTTATTGATTATATAGCATGTTTTCACATAATGTTGATTTTGCAGACAGTGTTTTACAGATTAAAATCTTAAGGAATAAAGACCCCTTTAACTTGAGCTGTTTTGTTTATTTATGTAGCATGAATTCATTACACTGCAAGATTTTAGGAGCAGAGTTTGTATGGCATGTACTTTTGCTTCCTAATCCATCCCCCAGCATCTAACACAGTTCTCTAGTAGTAAAATAATGCAATGCTAGATTGATTTGGTGATTTTTCAGTGTGTATGCCTGGCAGAAAAGGCATGTTTCTGAACATGGATCATGATCTATCTAGGAGAGCCAAGTTGAATCAAAAGAACCGTGTTATTCATAGGGAGGAAGTTCAACATAGGAGTGATTCAGAACGTGGTCTCCAGAAGCTGACTCTTATTGTAAATCCTGTCTCTGCCATTTAAGAGCAAAGTCCTCGTGAAGTTTTAACATTATCTCTCTGTGTCTTCATTTCCTCATATAGAAAACAAGATATAGTGATAAAAGTGTCTATTTCGGCCAGACACAGTGGCTCATGCCTGTAATCAGAGCACTTGGGGAGGCCAAAGCGGGCGAATCACCTGAGGTTAGGAGTTCGAGACCAGTCTCACCAACATGGAGAAACCTCATCTCTACTACAAAAGCAAAATTAGGTGGGTGTGGTGGCACATGCCTGGAATCCCTGCTACTCAGGAGACTGAGTCAGGAGAATCAGTTGAACCTGGGAGGCAGAGGTTGAGGTAAGCCAAGATCATGCCATTGCACTCCAGCCTGGGCAACAAGAGCAAAACTCCACCTCAAAAAAAAAAAAGTGTCAATTTCACATAACAGGGTTAGTGTATAAGGAGTTAAAATATATAAAACCTTCAGAACAGTGTCTTGTGCATGGTTAAAAAAAGTATATGTTTTAGTTATTTTTACTGTTATTTTATTAGTGTATATGTCTAGTACATTTTGCATTACTATAAAGGAATATCTGAGACAAGATATTTTATAAACAAAAAAGGCTAACGTGGCTATTCTCCTGGCTGAAAGATTGGCATCTGGTGAAAGCCTCAGGCTGTTTTCATTCAAGGTGGAAGGTGAACAGGAGCAGGTGTGTACAGAGATCACATAGCAAAAAAGACAGCAAAAGTGGGGAGAAATGCCTTATAATTTTAGCAAGCAGCTCTTTTGAGAATAAATAGAGCAAGAATGCACTTATTACAATGAGGATGGCTTTAAGTTCTTGAAGGATCTGAACCCATGACTCAGACACTTACATTAAGCCCTATCTGCAACATTGGAGATCAAGTTTCAATGTGAGGTTTAGAAAGAAACATGTCCAAATTATAGCAGTATGCTTGTATCATCTTCAGCCATACAGCATCTGAGTCTCTTTTCTGTGTTTGAAAAATTCTCTCTTGATAAGGGGCCAAAAGTTGTCTCTTAGAGGAAAAAAAAAAAAAGAATTTGTGAATACAAAGCCATTTGCTCTACTGTATTAGAAGAGAGGAAATGGCTTTGCATTCACAAATTCTGGAAGGGCAGGCATCTAATATAAGCTTGACCAATTAAATAAGCATTTTCAGTACTTTAATGTAAAAGTTAATGATGCAAATAAAGTCGATTAGAGAGTCTCTTTGGGTGGGGGTAGCAGTGATAGAAGTCCTTGCACATAACATCTAAGGAAATCCAGTAGTGGCCGAGCAGATTGCAATGTCCAGGCATTTATGCCTCAGGTGTTTTGAATTCCTCCCAGTTGTAGCTCCAGTTTCTTCCTGATCTTTTTCAGAGCTTGTTTCTCTGGTCATCACAGTGATAATGTGAAACACCAAAAATCTATTTTAAAAATCACAGCTTCATTGAGATGTAAATCATATACCATGCAATTCAGTTATGCAACAATCATCTCATCGTTTGTAACATTTTTATCACTCCAAACAGCAACACTACACTCGTTAGCAGTCACACCCAATTTTCCACAGCCCTTCCACACCCAGCCCTAGGCAAGCATTAATCTGCTGTCTGTTACTACACATTTGCCTATTCTGGCTATTTCACATAAATGGAAGCATATCATGTGTGACATTTTGTGACTGGTATCTGTCACTTAGCACATTTTCAAAGCTCATTCATGTCGCATATATCAATAGTTCATCCTTTTTAATTGCAAAATAATATTCCACTGCAACTTTACACATTTTTTCTACTCATTAGCAATGAACATTTGGGTTATTTCCACTTTCAAGAGGTAATCTTGGAGACCAGTCTTTGAAGTTTATTCTGACTCCAGGAGGGCTGTTCTCAGCTGCCTCTTTCCCTGCATTTCTCTGGCGAATTAGCTGGCCTGCAGTTTAGTTTGCTGCACTAATGGAGCTACCAACCTCCTCTTAATCATTTATCAGCAAGTCTCCACTGTTTTTATACCACTGGTATATCTGAACTTTCTGTACTCTGCTCCAAATGAAGTCAATTCCTTTGGAGAGAGCTTCAAAACTCTCTAGATAGCTTGTCTCTCTGCCTGGACAAAAGCTCTGAACTACTGTTACAGAGCTAGGAGCAGGGACAGTGACCCACTTTCTCAGAGTGAAGTCCTGCTTTACAAGCAGGGTGCTCAGAGTGGATGGTGGTCTAATTTTCTCTGCTTGCCTCCTCCAGCATAGATAGTCCACCCTAGAAGTGAGCTGGGTAAGGGCATTGGAGGCTCCAATATTCTACTCCTGGCTGTGTCTATGGCCGACTCTACCCTACAAATCGGGACTTATAGAAGTTGGGAGCCTCAGCCTTTCCAAGACACTCACCTGGAATACTGCTTCTGCCATAGATATAAGGATGATGAGAAATGCTAGTTGACTGTGGCTTTTACATAAACATGGCAGTTCTTGATTAGGAGTTGGGATTAGAGAAAGCCCCATCTCGGTAGACACACCCAGAATGGTGCTTTCAGTCATGCCAAGCTGTGACTAGATGAGGGTAGGGTAGAGGTTGAGAAAGTGAGTGGGTTTGAGTGTAGCTCAACTCCTACAGTTTCTCGATGTTTTTCACTGAAGTTTCGTTTCTTCATTTTTTGTTTGACCTTAGGACCACTTGCACAAATGTTAAATGTTATTTTTTAACATAATTTTCATCGCTTGTGGTTGTTTTGCTGAGAAGAAGCCACGTTTGCAGATTTCCTCACATTACCATTTGAAATGGCACCACTCGACTAGGGGTGGTGACTCATTCCTGTAGTCCCAGCACTTTGGAAGGCTGAGGCAGGTGAATTACCTGAAGTCAGGAGTTCAAGACCAGCCTAGGCAACATGATGAAATCTTGTCTCTACTAAAAATATGAAAATTAGCTGGGCATGGTGGCCTGTGCCTGTAATCCCAGCTACTTGGGAGGCTGAGGTGGGAGAATCACTTGCACCCAAGAAGTGGAAGTTGCAATGAGCCAAGATCAGCCACTGATCTCTGTCACCCTCCACCCTGGGTGACAGAGAGACAACCTGTCTCAACAACAACAACAACAACAACAACAACAACAACAACAAAGAAATAGTCCCACTCTATCTCCTACTGTTGAATCCCTTTCTATTAAATACTTATATCATCCAGATTTAGTTTCAAATTTTTGTATCTCACAAACCTAACCAGCATTTTATGAAAGCTCTGCATTTAGAAATTCAGATAGCAAGACTTGCTATGAAAGTGTCTTACTACTGCAGGGACTTTCTTAATGAAATGGTCTATACTATGTGTCTGAATCTGGATATATAAAAAGATACTTTAATATCCCTCTCTTTAATCTTCAAGTGAATTGATATAATTATGCTACATTTAAAATTCTACTTCTCCATAATTAATTGCATTTACTATTTATAAGTTTCTGAATTTGGAAAATATTGTGTAAAAAATCTCTCTTCTGTGAGATTAGACCATATTTATGAAGAATAAAGAAAATATAATAACATGGCTGCATATTTATTCCCATATTACAACTTGATTTTTTTTTAACGTCAAATTTTTCTAAAGGGAGCATTTAGGACAAGGTGTTTGGAAGGTGTGAGCTTATTAAATAGAATTCTAACTTAATTGTGAGAACATTTTGGGATAATCTGTATTTTCTTTTAACAAAGTTATCTTACTACATGAATTTATACTCATTCTGAGAAAAGGTTCTGGGTAGACTGTAAACCTTAAAGATAGATGCACATGTCAAACCCCATCATGGCTAGACATACCAGCCACTCATTAGAGACCTGAATCTCCACACATTCCATATGGCTATAAATAGTGCAATAGAAGGAGGTCTCCAGATTGAAAGTCCCACATTAGGCGGCATATTCTAGTTAGGTACTTGCACTTTTTCCACTAATAAATTATATGCTTTTTGTTGGCAGGGATCATGTCTTATTTGAGCTGTTGCTCCTAAGTCAGTACACATCATAGAATCTTGTAGGTGTGTATCAACCCTTCACAAGTAGGTGAGTAGTTAATATTCTAGCTCCCATTTTCTGAAAAATAGTTGAAATTTTTTTCATTACTACGTTGTGTCAAGAGCAAAATAAAAAAGAAGCATCATTTAATAGAGAATTTGAATATATAACTCATACAGTGTTTATAGTCTAGAAATTTGGAAGGAACATTGATTGGGGTTGAAGACCTGGAGCTGGGATTCCATTCTGTATTATTTTGGATAAGTCACTTATCCTCTTTAAACTTTAGCTTCATTTTTGCAAAATTAAATTATTTGTTTAGCAGTGTTTTTCAATTTTTAAAAGCTGTAATTATGCCTTTTTAATACTCTGGTTCCAGTTGAAACTTTGCAAACCAGCAGTTCTTTAGTAGTAAAGAACATTTTAAAAATATGTAAAAGCCAGCCTTCTCTCTCTCTCTCTCTCTCTCTCTCCCCCCTGCCCGTGTGTGTGTGTGTGTGTGTGTGTGTGTGTGTGTGTGTAGGTATACACCTAATCTCTTTAATACCTATGTGAATAATACCTACATTTTTAAATTATTTGACCATCATCTTGAAAAGTTAAGCCAGGCCACTGATAAAGGAAAAAGTCAACTTTAAAAAAATTCTCCTAAATTTACCAACCTTTTCCAGAAGGAAATAGACTATGAACTCTTATCAGAATGTTCTTCTGTGAATCTGTGATAATCTGAGACTGTCTTGTACCATTAATCAATTCATAAAATAGCACTCTACACGAATACATCTCATCTGCTTTCTTTGTGGTTTTAGAATGGACATTTCTTTACATGCAACCTACTGCAGTTATTTAATGAGATTATTCACTATTTGTTAGGTTTTTAAATTTTTATTTTATCTTCCTATGAGAAGATAACCAAAATTATCTAAACAGTTACCCTATCAATTTTTGTGTAAGTTATTGTCCAAGGCATATGTGAATATACAGATAAAGAGCAGAAATAAAGAAATTACTCTATTTGCTTAAAACATCCCGTTTAGATCATAAATTATGCTATGTATAATAAATTTTACACATTTAGATGTCCAGCTAATTTTCATGTTCATTATACTCACGCAACTTTTTTTTTTTTTTTTTTTTTTTTACTTTCTGTTCTTTCTTCAAAGTTTTAATGTAGGAAGATAGTTTTTAAGCAATTATCACACAGAACATGTTCCATTAGCAATATCAAGGTGTTCTGCTGCTAAAATTGAATAATGAGTACTCTCCCAACTTGTAGGACAAAATACTGGAGATAATTTTTTGTCATTTTAAGTTTTTCACATGAATACATTTGACTTAGAATATTGACTATTGTTGCATCTTATTGATCCTGTATGTATGTAAGATATCTTCTATGCTAAAAAATTGTGTGTTTGGATTTTATAAGTACATAATGTTCAGTATCTCAGATTTTTGATGATATTTCATGGATAGCACTGTGTTAATATTGTTCAGTGTTAACCAGCTGAACAATATTGACAGCCACTGATCTGAGTAAGAATTTTAAGAAAGCAAAAGGAAAATTATAAAGGTGAAAAATATGAAGCGATGAAGTGAATATTCCTGGTGAATAAACCTCTTTGAGTACTATGGACATCCTAAGCCCTCTAGTGCACCTATACCAAATTATTCATCGAGTGCTCTTGAAAATGTTCCATAAGGAACAACTTAGAAACCACCAGCTTAACAGAGTGAATTTTAAAGCTTGAGCTTTCCTTATTTCGATGAAAATGTTTCTCATAGTATGCTATAAGAAATTTAGAAAAGTTTATTTACCATAAGTAATTCTGATAAATGGTGACAATTCAAATACTAACACTAATTTTATTTAAACAATTACATTTTTAAAAGGCCTCATTTTGATAGTCATGATTTTGCAAAAGAGTTAGAAACATATTTTCAATGGTGGGGATGGTGATCTCTGTTTCTAGCCCACAGAATCCCAGTTATTAAAAATAAAAATAAAAAGCCAAGCACCCAAGCCAGCCAGCAAGCAAGAAACAAACAGACAAAACAGCAAGTTTGAACAACAGCTTATTGGGAGGGCAAGGGGCTCACTAGACCAGGAGTTAAACTGAATTACACAAGGATTCCTTAGTTCAGAGAAGATTTTTTTTTTCTTTAAGATTATAGCATGTTTCCTTCATTACCTTAATTTACACCAATTACTGAAAAGAATTTAAGAAGATAATGTCATTATTTGCATAATCAAGAAGTAGAAAACCCTTTTCCCTCCATGAAAGCCACTATGCATAAAAAAGACAGAAAAATACAGAGAAAGATACTCAGAAAGTACAAACATCTGTGGAAAATTCATCATAATAGGGAATGCTAATGAAACAACATGCATTTTTATATTCAATTAACACTTAAAAATAAAGGCTTCTTTTCAAATCTAACATTTTTGTTAAAAATAATTATTTAAATTCAGCCATTAATTAGTTTTGTCATTTATTCAACAGACTTTTTAAAAATAATTTGAGGTTAAAGTATTCATCCCTTATAAATAATTTATGCATACATTTCTTAGATTATACCTGTGCATGATCAAGTACATCTGTTCTTATTTTCCAGATGACATAATTTCTCTAAAACAAATGTCTTTTCCAAATCTACAAATTGCCATAGGTAAAATAAGTCGCTCTCATGAATTCTAGGTAGAGTGAGAGAAGACTATAGTGTAAAACTAAGTTCCATGCTCAGGGATCTTCCTTTCAAAACTGTCCAAACGCCCTTAAATAAAATGCTACAATAGCACTATTTATAGCTGTAAAATGAGAGAAATTTGAAGCTTGGTCTCACTGAGATGTCATATTATTGTCCTTAATCATGAAGCAACAAGAACAATCTCGAAGAAGCTGCATATTGCATTGAAAAAAAAAAGGGAAAAAAGCTAGATTCTAAAGAAAAGCATCTACAAGGCTGCTGGACAATTTAGAACTTTAGAACTACTGAAATCTGTCATCACCCTCCTAAAGTTAGCAATTCCTTGCTGAAACTCGGACTTTGTGCCCTAAAATCCTAACAGGAACCGAAATTCTCATTATTTTAGATGGAAAACATTATAAAATGTTACAGGACTATTTAAAACTTTTGAAACAATTTCCAAAAAAGTAAATAAACTTTTTAGAATGCCAAGAACAAGTATCAAACTACTCTGTAAAAATATAAAATGCTTAAACATCGCTTCCTAATCTCCAAAATATCAATATGGTTATTAACAAACAGGCCGGGCTCGGTGGCTCAGGCCTGTAATCCCAGCACTTTGGGGGGCCAAGGTGGGCGGATCACCTGAGGTCAGGAGTTTGAGACCGGTCTGGCCAACATGGCAAAACCCTGTCTCTACTAAAAATATAAAAATTAGCCAGGCTTGGTGGCACATGCCTGTAATCCCAGCTATTTGGAGACTGAGGCAGGAGAATTGCTTGAACCTGGGAGGCGGAGGTTTCAGTGAGCCCAGATCCTGCTACTGCATTCCAGCCTGCCTCAAAACAAACAAATCACAGTTGTTTTATATACAGAGATATGATCATGATAATTACTTTTATTTTAATCTGTTTTGCTTCCTTTTACATGGTTTCCTTCAACACTTTGTCAGTTTAGGGAAAGATTCATTGTACAGTAATACACAAAAAGAAGGGCTAAATATAAAGGTACAGTGCAGTCATTTCCAGGATGAGGCAATACAGCAGAGAAAGATGCAGGTTGTATATTTTGCACAAGCTTCCATTAAGAGCCCAAAACAAGAAAAAATTCTAATTGACATATCATCTTCTTGAAATTTCTATATGTAGTTATGACATGCTACCAATTACAATCGAAATGTCACTTCAGAACTTTCTCATTAGAAAATCACCTTTGGGGGACTGGCGCGGTGGCTCACTCCTGTAATCCCAGCACTTTGGGAGGCCGAGGTGAGCGGATCACGAGATCAAGAGATCGAGACCATCCTGGCCAACATGGTGAAACCCCGTCTCTACTTAAAGTACAAAAAAAATTAGCTGGGTGTGGTGGCGCGCGCCTGTAGTCCCAGCTACTCGGGAGGCCGAGGCAAGAGAATTGCTCGAAACCGGGAGGCGGAGGTTGCAGTGAGCCGAGGTCGCATCACTGCACTCCAGCCTGGCTCCTAGTGACGGAGTGAGACTCTGTCTCAAAAAAAAAAAAAAAGAAAAGAAAATCACCTTTGGGAAAATAAATATAAATTGTTCCTATTTAAGTACCAGTTGAAAACCATGGAAATGAGAAACATGTATGTGTTAGGACACTGGGGTTTAAAAACCAAAAAATTATTTTACAGGGAAAATGTTAATCCAGAAGAAAGTCTATAGAAATCTGCCCAAATTGGCATTTAGATTACAGACAATTAGCGTAATCTTTTCAACTTACATACAATAGACCCCTCAGAAAATTCTGTCTAAGTTTTTTCTGCAATATGGAGAATACAGAAATGTTTCTTTTGGAACGGACACAGGACAAGTTCCCAATCTGAAAATGTTTGCTCAGAATTTCAAGGCATTTCTCTACAAAAAGCTTAGAATATTGTAGTTGTTTTAACTTACCACCTACCTTCTAAGTCTGGTAAGCAGTAAGACGCTTTTGGTGCCACTTGTTCAAGTTTTTGATCTATACCTTCATTACTCCATCCACCTTGACTGCATTCAGAACAGAAAGGTTCTCCGTTCTAGACTTTCAGCTTTGTCCTACGACTAATTATTATGGTATATAAAAACACAATAACAGTTCACTTGAATTAACTATATGGCTTTACTGACAGCTGAATCAATATCTTTATTTATTTATTTTTTACATTGGTTTCATGCCCTTAGAAAGCCAAGCTGTGTCCAGATTGAAATTATTTTGGTCATTTCTAAGAAAAATTTTTAAAAACTAGCAAAATAGGAGCATGAAGGTATACATGAAGCACTTAAGATATAATCTCAAGTTATTGAAATCATGATTGAATTAATGCTAAAATCATGTTCTTACTAATTAATGAAGACATTCATTAATTTATAATTTGAATAAAATAAACTAGTTATAAAATTAGACATAGCCATGTTGATTTTTCCTTTCTTGCTCAACTAATGTTATTTGGTTGTTGTTTTTATTGTACATTATTGAGAACATTTTCAAGTCAGTTTAACTTAGATAACTTGTAACTCAAGATATAGGCAGTTATTTAATATTTTGTCCCTGAGTCTGATCTTTTGTCTTTCTCTAATACATGTTTTATCCAATTCCAACGTATTCACTTCCCTTTGTCGGTTATTTGCATGAATTGAAAAGCATTTCA
Source organism: Cheracebus regulus (assembly GCA_963574635.1). NCBI lineage: Eukaryota > Metazoa > Chordata > Mammalia > Primates > Pitheciidae > Cheracebus > Cheracebus regulus. The sequence goes on from CAUYQU010086585.1 coordinate 11,246, forward strand.
AACTCTTGCCAAATCTCTTTTTATCTTAGTGTTTCTCAACCTTAATCTTAATTTATTTTCCTGTACTAAGGCTGGAATTCTGTCTCCACATTCTTTTCTTCCCGATGAACTTATCTCTAATCACAGGCATTTTTTTGCACATAAAACCTGTAATACCTTGTGTTACTATTCATGCCATGTGCTCTCACAGATTCAGGAGATCAGCATTTATGTTAGTACTCTGGGCCACATGAATCCATTTTCCCAGCTAACAGATTTTCCTATAGGTATGTGCCAAATGAGGGAGACTGTCTGTAAAGAAGTTTGTGTGACAACTAGCACTGTTAATGCTATTTTTAAAAGTCATTTTCAGACAATATTGTCATTTGCAACAGAAGAAAGAACAAATTGGACTAGAGTAAGAGTCTCTCCTAACTTTTCGCCTGACCTATGTAATTTCCAGATTTTATAGTTACCCCTTCTGTTTAAGACACTTGACTCACACCTAAAGAGACAGCTCAGACCCGAGTGCCTGCCTTAAGTTGGTGGTTCAGAGAAATACTTAAACCAATAGTCAGAATGCAACATCAAGTACGTATTGTTCTAATTCTGATTTTTCTTCTTTATCTGCTTGTATTGGTTTTTAACTTACCCACCTAAGAGAATTCTCAAAGTAGCAACCTGCATAATACCTTTTTATTTCCAGGACCTTGGTCCTGTCTTCTTTATGCCATTTCCTCCTCACTCCGCTACCTCCCCTCTTTCATTCCTCTGTATGGAGCAGGGGTTTTATACTAAAATCTAACTTGTTAAAATTAGAACCACAACACCTCGTACCAGGTTTCTAATTCATAATGCTTACTCCTGTATTTGCCAAAACTCTGCTATAAGCTCTGTAGGGAGATCCTGCAATATGGCATTAGCCTTCCAGCTACATAGGCAAACATTGCTTTTTTCTTCACCCACTTATGAGTACCTGGTATAGAGGCTGCTTATACTTCTTTTTACTTCATTATACTTCTCATACTTTCTTTGACTGATCCCCAGAGCCTGTGCACTTACAGTGAGGAGAATTAATTCCAAGACCTTCCACTTATTCATTGGCAAAGTGAATTTAAATGATCCTTGACTACAAATATGGCCATTTAGGTACTAGCTGTATCTCCTTTATTTTTCTTACCTTAGCTTGCTGATATGTGTGTTACTCACACTTTCCTCATTTAGCCATCTCCCACTCTTTTTTGTTATTGTGGTTGATTTTTGCCTCTCTTTCTTTCCATTTCATTTTCCTTCCCATGTGGTTAAAACTTTCACAAATCATTCATTCATGCATGTAACCAATATTTAACAATCACATGTGCCTGTACTGTTTAACGTACAGGTGATGCAAAGGTAGATAAAACAGACTGTTCTCACTGAGATTTTGTAAGATGGACTATAAAAAGTAAATAGAGAAAAGTTACAATAATTTATGACTGCCATAAATTTCAGAAAGGAAATAAAACAGCAAGATGCACTGGAATTAGGAAGTGAGAGCAGGGAAAGGAACTGCTTTACCTTATATGGTCAGGACCAGTCTTGGGACCAAGGATTTGAAGAAAAAATTTGATTAAGTCAAGAAGTGAGCTCTGTAAATGTACAGAAGATCAATGTTCCAGAGAAAGGAAGAGAAAGTGATGGACTTGAGGTAGAAAAGAGTTTCGTTTTACAAAACCAAGAAAACCTCGGTAAAGTGGAGTGACTGCACAGAAGCATGCGTATGCAGTGAGTTTACAGACATTATGAAGACCTTGTGAAACCTGAATAAGCGTTTAAATTTTATTTTAGTGAAATGAGAAGGCAAAAAAAGATTCAAACCAGGAAGTTCAGATTTTCAATGATTTCAGCCAATGTGGTAGTCCAGGTGAGAAATGACGGTATCTTGGATCTGGGAAGTGATAGTGATGATGGCCAGAAATAGATAAATACTTGGGTGTATTTTGTCAGGTTGATACATCATCCAATGATTCTTTGGGAAATTTCATTCACGTCTCAGTGTTACTTCATAATTTTTACAGCTTCATAATACAGTCAAAGGTTTTACATCACATGCAGAATAATTCAATTGAGATATTCACGGTATTCTCCATTTCAGTAACCAGTTATTGTCTGGGAAGAATACAATTATTTAGGAATATAGGAAAACATTCATAACCAGCCAACATTGACGGGTAAAATAAAATGATAGACCAATGGAAGATCTGATTGTTGAAAAGGAATGGCAAGAATTATAAATGAAAATGACAATATTTTAAAGAAAAGATAAATCAACATTGTATATAATAACACATGATCTTCAACATAAGCGTAAATAATTTAGCTTTGATATAAAAGATAATATTGAGGAAACACATTTTCACATTGTCTTCTCCTGAAATAAGAAAAAACTCCTAAAATGTAAAATATATTTATTCATGGCTCCTTATTGCTTATTGTATACCATTTATGAAGCTTCAGCACAGTATTCAAGCCTTTCAAAAATCTATCCCACTAACCTTTTTTGGTCATTACTTCTAACATATAACTCAAGCTGTTTCTATGTTTAATTTTTTCATTACTCTCTGACTACTTCATACATTCTTTTTAGAAGTACTCTTCTCTACTTACACTATTTCCTCTTTTAGTCCAACTCTCACAGTACTGCTTCATGTACCACAACGGATATCACCCTCTCTATGAAAACTACTCTGAGTGTGCCATTAACTTATTTTGCCTCTATAATCCCACAGCATTTGCTATAAATCTGTCTAATTTCTATCTAGGTAAATATGTCTCTGTTTTATCCACTGACTTGGAAGCTCTATAAAAACATATACATCATTTACTTTTTTCTTTGTACAATGATTACACAGTACAGCACATTTTGTACAATAGGCTTCCCAAACTCTGTGGCAAATTGAATTAAAATCTTATTTCGCACACCCATAATCTAACCCACAAGCCACAACTACTAAATTAATGTATAATCTGGAATGAAAGCAGTGACTACTTTGTCGTACTGTTCTTAGAGTTACTCCTCAAGACAGACTACATGAGTAACTTCATAAAGACGACAATAAAGTTTATCCAGCATTCATACATTTCCTTGGTCTTACGTAATAGTGGGAAGATCACATACTTCATAAATGTTCATTACTATAATCATCATCATCATATGAATAACAGTAATAGGTGGCATGTCAGATGATTTGCTAGCCATTCTTCCTCATTATCTGAATTAATCCTACAGCACCGGTTTAGCAAGACAGTTGTTAATTCCATTTTGGAAGGAGAAAATAAGGTTTAGAGGGGTTAAGTGAGTTTCCCAATATTTTTTAGAGAATAGCAGAAGGGAGATATAATTCCAGCTCTGTCTGATCCCAGAACACTTGCTCTTTCTCTGTATTACGCAGACACAGAGAAAACAGAGCATCATCTTAGAAAAGGGCAGGTCTGCACATTAAGTCTCTGTTGCCTGCTGTAGGAAGCAGAGAGAAGGGCCTGCATGCCCTATTTACCTGTAAACCTGTGATGTTAGGTAGGTATTAAAAAGGTTTGCTGTTGGCCAACCACTAAGGGGCAGTGATACATAACAATCCTCACACTGTGGCTCCGAGCAGTGAGTCATGGCAGCTATAAGTCCATTGCAGAAAAAAGAATTGAATCCTCTTGGTTTTATTTCTCAGCAGAGAACTGGAGCAGAAACAAAGCAAAACACTTTGTCTCCCCCCAGGATCTAGTTATACCTTTTACTAAGCCAAACACATCACATTCAATTCTCCGATCCCATTGCTGATGAGAGAGAAATACATTCAGAGAACCAACTGAAACATCCAAATATCTGTCACACAAAAATGAGCAATGCCTTTGTTTACAGATCTCTTTCTTTTCTTTACCACCATCCTATGCTCATAGAGGCAAGCTAACTAACTTGTAAGAAATAATGTTCTCTTTTTGTTACTGAAGTTTAAAATTTCAAATGGCTATAATATCTGACTCCTTAGACCCTAGCAATTAGGATACTGGTAGTTAATGTCCTTCCAGCACTATCAGCTCCATATCCTCTACATAATATCCTTGGATACTGCTTTTATGCCAGGCAAGGTTGGATACATGTATATTGCTATTATAAAAGTTACAGGGAAAATCCTTGTACTACAGTTGACATGCTGTATTGATCTGTATGAAATCCAACCATTACTGAGACAGATGGGGGAGCTCTGAGACTCTCAATCCAAAAATTGTATCAGTTATTGCTGATACTGCTGTACATGCTGACAATAGCTACAGTCTGAAAAGCAGGGTTTACATGCCTGAAATAAATTGTTTTGATTAGAACCTTTAGGAGAGAAAGTCATAAGGTACAGTTTTATTGACGACTTGCCAAACAACACAGACCCATGCACCATAAGCTTGTTTTGCTCTTGTAAGTCAAGCAACAACTAGGCTTTTATTTTCTAATGTTATGGACTTAGAGTATAATATATTATCATTTATTCTGAATTATTGCATGCCTGGCATTTTAGGAAATGGAATTAATTTTCAAGTATTGCTCACTTCTGTGAATATCTTTCTGTATTTGCTTGTTTCCTTATAGCAGTTATATTTTAATTTTGTGTGATAACATTAGACTGCTTTGATTTTGTGATAATCCATTAAGTGTTGTGGCCAACACAGTGAGTTCAAAAAGCTGCCATTGGGCTCTAAAACACAAATTATAAGGAGAATAATTATATAACTAACTATATTAATAGTGCCTTTTCTCCTTTTTGCTCTTTCTTCTGAAGCTTATTTTTTTTCTCTGCAGAGAGCTTTCTTTTAATCTATTGCTGTTTTTCCAAAACAAAACAATTCATTACAATTAACCAAAAAAATTGAACAAATCGCTGTAAAATGCAAAATGGGAAGCCAGCATCCTTGTTGTCTGAAGCAGGACCTGTATTACTTTATCCCCCACGAAAGCAATTCATCGTGATGTTCTTTTCCCATTGAAATGCATGAAGCTCCTTCTTCTTTCTTCTTTCTTACATTCTTAGCATGCATATGTGAATTTCAGCATTGGTTCTTAAAGATAGAATTGAGAGTTCAGAAAGTCCACTCTAAATACTACTTATAATGATATAATTCTGGTGTCTGTTATACCTACATGAAAACAAACATCTTGCCTAGAGAGACAGGTGAGCATGTTTTCCATACAACCACTTTTATGAGTACATAAAATTAAGGGCATGAATAAAAGGAAACTACATGTATTATACAATATATTTTATGACAGGCAGTGTATTGCCTGTTTTGCATGTTTTATTTACCAAATTTTATGTCTAATTTGCTAAAACAAAGAAAAATAATAACTAATAAATATATAGTGTTGATATATAGTGTTGTGCCTATTAAGTGTAAACTTGACTTAATCAATCTTGTATTTATTAATACAACTACATCCTAACTTTGTTTAGATTAATTAATCAGTTAATAAAATGCATGTAGAACATGATGACTGCCCTCTAGGATTTTATAATCCATTCAACAGATACGAATCATTGCATTCTATTGTTAGCTAGGAAATGCTAAATGTCAAATGATTATTAAAGCTATATACTAAGATATCAACAAATGTCAGATATTGCTAGCTGAATAGAATAATACTTTTTTTCTCATGTAACAAATGTCTGTTTAAAAAAGGGCATGTATTAATTAAAATGGCAGCACCAGTATCTACAGCTAACATTTGACCAATAGCATCTCAAGGTTTCATAAATCGTTCCCAATATGTGCTGACACCACCAGATTCTAAAATGGTGAGATCCAGTGTCTCAATTTTTAATAACCCATTTAAATAACAAGTTCCTTGCTTTCAGTTTATATGCCATAAGAGAGCTAAAGGTAGAATTAAATTGGCTGGAATCTGCACCTTGGATTTGGGGTTCGCACTGAAGCACAGGACCACAGACTACGTTTTTCAATACCCAGTCTGCAGTACCAGACACCACAGTAATGTTAATTGCAAGGGACCTGCCATCTTCTAAACGACATAAACACAGTGTTGCAACTTATGAAGTCTGATCATCGTTATCATTACAGGATAAATAAAAACAATTATTACGTGAAACTAGCTAACACTTGTCCATATGCCAGAATGGCAGATGTGATTGTAAGGGGTCCACTTACCTAAACAGCTTACTTTATCCATTTACATCCTTCGAGAATTTCAGACTATTGTATGCAGCAGGGATACGTAGTAGTCCCACTCCAATGCAAGAGTTAAATCCTGTCCCTCTGCTCTTAAGCAGCCAGGAGGGTCATAAGCATTGAAACAAATGGAGCATCATTTATTACTTCTGTCTCTGCTGTGTGTTTGAGAGGAAGTATTGGCACTTACTTTGCAACAGATTTGATCTTCTGTTCTCTGAGGAAATGCTGTCACTGGTATTATTTACTCTCTAAGCAACATATCCTCATAAATTATAACAGTTCTCCAGACAGCCATTTACAAATTTAATCAAGAAAGGGATGACTTTCTTGCCTTTTTCACTTATCCCCAAATTATATTCAGGCACTGTCCTGTGCCACATTTATTTCAGAAATAAAACTACAACAAGCTTCCAATCTAAAGATCCATAGCTGGTAGTGAGGGCCTGTGTTAAAGAAACTTCTCTTCCCAGTCTGCTAGCAGAGGGGTTTCAAATGCAGGAATTTCCTTTGAGCACCTCCTCCATGCCTCCATCTGGAGACCAGAGGGGTTTTAAATGTTAAGTTCTTTGTCTGGTTTTCCCTGCAGGCCAGGTACAGGAAAGCCAGGTGGGGTTCTTTTGTCCCAAATTCCCACCGAAAGCTCTAGGAGGAGGGGGCTGTGTAACTCAAGTTATAGAATAAGTAGCGAATCTGGTATCAGAGTCAAAGATCAATCACTCCAGAGGAAGTTTGAAAGAACTCCTCTCATTGGACAACAACATGAACAGGGAGGGACTAACTCAAGGGTTAAAAACTTCAGCTGTACTTACCTAAAGGGATTGCCCCCTTTGGGTTCCCCTCCCACAACAGCATAGGAGCTGTCTTCCTTCTGTCTCTCTCTCCCTTTCTCAGGCTCTCTCTCTGTCTAATAAATTGCCCTTCCACAAAACTCTTTCGCTCCACGATAATTCCAATGGTAAACTTACTGTGCCTCCAGAGGCCCTTGCCCCGTTCTTTGAGGTTAGCGAGGCCAAGAACTTACTAGCTCTGGGAGTTGGGTTCGCCACCCCCCACCCCACCCAGTTACAGTAGCCTATTGAAGAAAACATGTTATTGCTCCTGCCTGAGAGTATAAAAGTGCTGCAAGACATTCTAGGGCATCCTGTGTGCCAACATCCTTTTTTGTTTCCCGTTGGCAACGTATGTCACCCAAATAACCAATAATCATGGAATGTGAACATGAATGAGAACCATATCCCTATAGCACAGACTTGGAAGACAGAGAGACCTGAGTTTCTATTCTGCCTCCAGTATTTACTAGATATGTACCCATGAGAGTGTTTTAGCCTCTTTAGGACACATTTTGTACAAATGTAAAACTAGATCAAAAGAACTCACACAATTATTGATAAGATTAAATGGTGTAATTTATGTAAGTAATATAGAGGCATCTAGACATACTAAATACTCAATAAATGTCAGCTATTATTAATCGCCCGCCTCTCCTCTCTTTTTAAATGAAGCAACTTAACCAGAAAGTATTTGCCAAGGATCCTATAGAGTTGAGACTAACCTCAGAGTTTAAACGTGTTCCCACTTTTGCATCACTTTCTATTAAACTCTAGCAGTTTATATTATATGACACTCAAATGTAAATAGTTCCCTTGGTACTGTACTCACTGTTTAGTGGATATACTACCAACTTTGTGTCATTTCAAATAAGGACACAGAAGAATTGTAGGCTGTCGCCTCTGGATATGATATTTTAGGCTCATTTCAAACTGTTTTTACATGTAGGCATAGTACTTGCGGATACTGATGCTGGATGAAGTTGAGCTGCCTCAAAAATAAAAACTGAACAGGGTCAAACTGATGTTAATAAATGTGATGGCTACTTTTAATGTGTTAGCTTGATGGGAATCATGAGGGTGTCCAGATATTTGGCTTAGCCGTATTCTGGGTATGTCTATGGAGGTGCTTCTAGATGAGAGTAACATTTGAATCAGTAGACTGAGTAAAACAGATTGCTTTCCTCAATGTGGGTGGGCCCCATCCAAATTCCTGAGGGCCTGCATAGAAAAAAAGACAGATGAAGAAGGAATTGATCCCTCTTTTGCAATACTCTTTGAGTGGGATATCAGTCTTGCTCTACCCTCAGGCTGTGACCTAGGTCTGGTTTTCAGGCCTTCTGACTCAGCATGAATTACACCATTAAGCTTTCCAGGGTGTCCAGCTAGTGAATGATGTGAAACTTCTCAGCCTCTTGTGAGCCAATTCCTCATAATAAATCTCTTTCTACATTTACAACCTATCGGTTATGTCTCTCTGGAGCACCTGAATACAATAAGCTAAGTAAAGGATCCTGGATCAGGAGACTAGAGTAGGGTAGCCTCAAGAAATTGAAGGAATAATAACACTTGTCTTTCAGAGGCCGCACATGAGGAGGGGACCACAAGCAGAGAGTTGTATTCAATTTATTTCTGCTTTCATTTTTATAATGACGCTTGGGGTCTAATGATGGAAACACCAAAGAAATGTGTGAACAGGCAGAGAGGAAGACTAAGTACACAGAATTACCTAGATCTATTTCCTTTCAAATAATTGGTTGCGAGTCAAAATTGCAACAAGCAGAAATCGGTAATTTCAGTAGAAATAAAGACAATACTTTACAATTTTATTGTCAGTGATAATCCAGTATTCTGAGCTACAAGGTTTAGAAAGCCAAATAGATAAGCTTTTTAAAAATAGGTCCCAATTCAGAAAGTTCTAAAAATGAATAAATGTATGCAAAATAAATTAGTATTAGTTTTAGCAGCCACAGTATTAAACAGAATCAAATTGGGCAAAATGGTAAAATAATTGCATTCTATTCCCGTGTAATTAATGTTTGCTCTGGGATGACATTATATATTAGATAGATGCAGGACGCAGATAAGGTGGATGGTCCCCACAGAATCTCTGATCCACTGTGCAATGTTTACATCAGATGCTGTTATGCCGATGAGGGAAACTGCCCAGGATATTGTCTGTGCATATCTGCAGCAGACTGCGGCCCCTCCTGCACACTGGGAGAATGAGTTGGAGGCACATAGACATGGGAAGTTCGTGCCTTGTGGAAGGATAAGAGACTGGCCTCTTCAACTCCTATGTGGCAGCTTGGGATTCAGTCCATGAGGTGGGAACTTACTAACAGGACCCCTTATTTTTTAACCGAGAGCTTTCTTTTAATAAATTCTACTCTCTTCACCTGTCAATGTGTCTGCCTGCCTAATCCTTCCTGGTCATGTGACAAGAACTCGGTTTTAGCTGAACTAAAATGCAAAAATATTTTCATCCTATTGATCCTATTTCATAGATTAGGGGGAAAAAAGGGGACATTCAGTGATTTCCAAATAAAAAATGAACCCACATATACAGCCTTTCAAGCTTTAAAGTTATTAAAAATATGTGTTTGTATATATGTATTTGTATGTAAGAGCTGAGGAATACTGATAGGTATTGAAAACAGTGTATTGAAGGATAAATACTTATATATAATATGGGAGCTGAAATCTTTGAGGTATCATAATGAATAACGTTTCTCTTCCTTGTGCCGACTTTTTTAAGTTAAAGTCTAAAACAAAAGGAAAGTGGAAGACAAAATATAAGTGCTCTCTCTCTTTGTATTTATTTCATATATGTATACACACACACACATACACACACACACACTTTTATTTTATTTTATTTTTTATTTGTTTATCTTTTGAGATGGAGTCTCACTGTGTTGCCAGGCTGGAGTGCAATGGTGCAATCTCTGCTCACTGCAACCTCCACCTCCCAGGTTCAAGTGATTCTCCTGCCTCAGCCTCCCGAATAGCTGGGACTACAGGTGCCCGCCCCCATGCCCGGCTAATTTTTTTACTTTTGGTAGAGACAGAACCATGTTGGCCAGGATAGTCTCAATCTCTTGACCTTGTGATCTACCCACCTCAGCCTCCCAAAGTGCTGGGATTACAGGCATGAGCCACCACACCCAATCTTATACACATTTATGACATAAGAAAAAGGAATTATATGGAAGATCAAAGGGCTATAGAAATAGATAATTTCTATAGAAACTTTTGGTGTCATTTTGACTCTATCTAATAGACTCTAATTTTTCTAAATTATTATCTATGCTAATACAAATCCTGGAATGTCAATATACAATGAAGAACAGAAAAACTGTCAATGATTTTTAAAATAAGTGAAATAATATTTTTACCTCCTCAGAACAAAGAATTTAATTAAGGGGCATAAAGCAGAAAAAGACACCTGGGCAAGTTCTAGAGCAGAAATAGAAGTTTACTTCAAAAGACCTCAGAACAGGAAAGAAAAGAAGGTGTGTTGGGCAGAGAATCAAACAGGCTCATGAATGTTAAAGAGAGAAGTCCAAGTGCCCCGTTTAACCATGATCCTAAGACTTTTATAAGCTTATCTTTTCCCCATGATTCTTCTCTTAGGGTGGGCTTTCCACATGCCCAGTGCTTTCCTGACCTTCCAGAAGTGAGCACGTGCATTGTGTTTAGGGCGTTATATTTTGCCCGTCTCAGGCTTGCTTCCCTTTTCTGGTGGAATGTGCCCCTAGAAGATTATACTTCACCATTTTTATCTTTTAACATGCTTGCTCAGGCAGTTGCTTCTTCCTGGGTGCTGCTTTCAATTAACAGTTTGATGTTACCAGGTGCGGACTATCAGGAAATGGCCCCTCCCTGGTGGTACAGAATTATCATTTTTAGAGAGGCAATGTGATAGTTGCTAAATCATCACCTGACATTTCTATTGGGTAGGAGGAGAGGGCCCTCTCCTGCCCCACTCATGCCTAACTACCTGTAACAATATTTCAGTAATTTAATCCAATAAGCGCTAGAGTTCTCTTCAGATATTTTGTCATCTCAAAGTCTATGGTACAACAATGTCAATTATCTTCAATATGGTGTCGATTTTTCAATTATCTGAATATATATTTATTGCCCATAGAGCATTTACATTGCATTGGTAGTCTTCCCAGGTAACATGAAGATGTCACCTTTCTTCAGCTTTTATGAGCTCGACATACAACATAAATGATGATTTCTGTATCTGTCATGCTCTTGCGACTTAATACTACAACAACACAAGTTTAATAAACCCTAAATGCTTCACCTTTCTGTTCAGTTTTACACATTACATTCACATTTACAAGTCATCCTATCCATCCCTCAGTCAATATTGTGAAATAAGCCTCCTATCCCAGCATTACTTTTTAACGGAATCCAAATGTTATTGTCTCTATTCAAAATCTTAGCTGAGGAATAAATGGAGTTTCATTGCAACATTCTCAGGAAAGCCCCATAGACTTCCCTCACTGCCTTGTGAACTCCTCTGTCTCCCGTTTCCTCAGTCCATCAAACACATAAGACAAGCAAAGCCCCATGAGGACAGGCTACAGGAACAGTTTTGAAATGTGACTTCTATGTTTCATATCCTAGTCCTTCTCTTGACATACACTTAGAATAGTAGACGGTGACGGTGAAATCTGGAGTTAAATGACTTCCTGTTAAATATTTAGTAACAATAGCTCAAACATTTATTAATTGTCTTCTTCTTTTGTAACACAGTTAAGAGAATGCCCAAGTGAGAAGGTAGTACAAAGTAGCTATTATCCTATCAATATGTATTCTACCAGTCAAACTGGGACTATATGGTTGAAACTGAAAATATTCCAACAGTTCATCTTCCTAATTTAAAATGTGAGTGTCTTTAAATATCTCAAGAGGCAATTGTTTCTATTATTGTTATTTTTAAAATTTGCATTGATAATTATAATAATAATAATGCTTTGAATAGCGTAAAATAGGAATCTCTTTTTGCCCATGAGAGAATTAACTTTTCCCATGGGTAAGATTGAGAGAAGATCATTAGTAAGTGTGACCCAGCCTCTTCCTTGCTGGATTATGCCTACTAGCAAAAAGCACATACTCTCTGCATCATATTCCTTAAATCTTTAAAAGGGCAGGACTCCATTGAGACATCTTGTAAGTTCCCAGAAATACTGAAAACTGGGTGAGCAAGTTCAGCTTCAGGTTATAGTCTGAGCAAGCCAACATGGCTAATACACTGAAAGACATTCTCTAATTTAGGTGTTATCAGTATTCTAGATGCTCTTTTGATCTCCATCTGTCTGATCTCTGTGTTTCTTAATTGGTTCCCAACTTGAGCAGAAAAAAAAAAAAAGATGCTATTTATTATTCCCTCCTCAAGTTGCAGCAATAGATAACATTTATTGATGTTTCATTTATTTGAATTTTATAAATTTATATAGTTCATAAATGCCACTGAATTACAATTTAGTGTTTCCAAACACTTAATTATTTGCCTGTACAGCAAAGTTATAGTTTTCATTATATTTATAATGACTTTATTAACTTTTCATTACTTAGATGCGATTGAGCATTAGTAAAATATCAAACAATGATCATAGATAGAAGACATTAGTGACAACAAACTTTAAAAATGTGGAAGAAATCAACTCAAATAAAATGTAAATTTGCTGGAAGATTTGGAAGTAATGCTTGTAAATTTCCTGTGTGTGTGTGTCTGTGTGTGTGTGTGTGTGTGTGTGTGTGTGAATTATGTCCACCTCCAGGAATCACAGTACCCCCAGATTTTTAGCGAAAGAGTTCCAAGTTTTTCAACCTTTAATTATTACTGGCAATTTTCCAATTTGTCTTTATTTTCCTAGAACTGCATAGAATCACCACCCTGGTATTTCCTCCATTCATCATAAATTTAGTTATATAATTAAAGTGTCTTCTGTATAACATATTAGTGCCAGAATTTGTCTAGATACAAACCAGTTTCAAAGGATCTTTAATATGCCTTTATTTAATACAGGCATCAGTGAATCACCAGGAAGTAAACTGATTTCCCTAATTGTCCATAGCCATGAATTATAACTCTTCCTCAAGAATATATATTTAGTGTATGTATTTTGGCTTTCCACCCTTAATGCTTTCATTGTATTTAATTATATTTGGTACACTGTATTTTACATTTAAACTGAACTTCACCATCATCTCGCCACCAAAAGTCAGGAGAAAATGACAGAAAGAAGAATTTTCAGATTCCCTTGCCTCCCAGTTGTATTTTCTGTCCTTCAAATATAAAGTGAGATGTTATCTGTGGGCCAAGTGCTTTGAGTTCATTTTCCATTTATGAAAATCCAAGCATGCAAATATCCCTGTGCTCTCAGAAATGCAAGCTCAATTTAAGCTATGTCACTGAGGAACAAAGGCAATTAAATTAGCCTTCCCTCTTCTCCTCGATGCCTTTCTTCTGACCCTTCCACTTTACTGATAATTTGTCTCAAAAACCATGTCAGGAGAGCTCAAGATCAAACTCATATGCTACTCGCCATTATAAGCCTCACTTGACTTCTGTGAAAAAAAAGGCTTGGGTAAGACTGAGTTCCCTTATTTACTCCCCATTCTGATGAAGACTTTTCTCATGAGCCCTGGATCTCTGTTGATACTGATGTTATCTCACCTAAAACTTAAATGTTCATTTCCACTTTAAATGTCATTGAGGTGACCTTCCCTATGGAAGCATGGTGATTAGAACAAATAAATATGCCTAATATTATCTTTGATTTACTTCTTTGCTGATAGTTTTTCTTGCCCATCTTAGAATTTTAAAGTTGGATGGAATATTAGCAGAGAGAGTAGGTAAATCATGTTTTTCCATGATTAACATGTTACCATTTGGTCACTATTACAGATTCAATGAAGACCTTGATGAGAAAGTTAGCAAAGTAGCAATCTGGACTGGTACCTAAGTTATCTGATTAAGAGAGTAAACCAAGGGAAGGAATTCAAATTTAAAATCCAGAATAATTTTAGAATTTAAAATCATGAATAATTTTAGAATTTTTTTGGAGTGTTCCACATTTAACAAAAGATTGTAGTCCAGGTTTTCTGTAAAAACTATTATATGAACTAGGTAAAATTAGAGCCAGCTCATTCCAATGTTCCTTATACACATCAGGATTTGATGATTGATTCATCAACATTTTTTAGGTGATTGATTTTTTTTCTCTTTCCTAAATATTTTTATGAAAGAGTCTTGCCCCATATCCCAGTCATTTGTGAGTATTTATATGTCTATTCTGATATCTGAGAAACAATTATAAAATAAAAGAAATATAATTAAACCCACCAAGACAGATCAATTTTTTGCAAAACTTTGTAGACAAATGCACAGAAATTAGAAAAAGAGGTAATGTTCCCTGGGTGATGATAGAAAACCATAATTAATGCTGAGAATCCATATTCATACCATGAAAAACAATTAAGTAAAACTCAACTGTTGCTCTGAGTGAGATCAAAGAATGCTGAAATGCTTAAATGTCCTTTTTTTTTTTTTTTTTTTTTTTTTAACTTTTTCAGCCAACCTGTGCAAGATATCAGGAAGAAATGTCGACCTAGAGACACTGTCTATAGCAAAGTAAAAGCATCTGGTAAATGTATTGCAAGCTCCATGGGGAATAACTTTAGTCATTGACACTTGATATTTTTGCACATATGCTAAGGCTAAATGTTAAATGAAATTCATACAGGTATTTATTTATATGTATACAATGATCTAAATTATCTGGGGAAAGATGAAGCTGAATGGAATATAGAGAGCCATGACAGGTAGTGTTGTTACAAGGGATAAATACCAGTCATCTTTGCAGAATCACACTGCCATGTTGGACCTGCTCTCCTCTTGGGGCTCAAAGGGGCTGTTCCTAGTAGAGCTAGGAATGGATCACAGCTCTGCTAACCACACACAGTTGGAGGAAGAACATAGCTAAACTCTGCTACCCTGTCTTCTGAAGAGGCCATTTTTTCAAGCAGTTTCTTTAGCAGTTCACTTCAATCCGGAGGAAATGAGTGTCTGTCACTTGACTATCCTAGTCTCAGAAATAACTTCAGCTTGTCAATAGGAAAGGTCCATGTGGGGTGCCGTCACTGTATAAAGGAGATTTTACAGTCACAGGAGATCCTTACCTTTCGATAGAGCTACTATCTCACCTTTCTTTTCCTAGGTAATTCCCAAGATCTCTCTCACAGTTGTATTGTTTAAAAACCATTACCTGTAGTGATGGCAGGAGGACTGTGATCTAAAACTTGACTGCAACCATTTCAAAGTGCTAAATGCAGTGGTAATGTCACCTCAGTGACTAAAGAAACACCAACTGAATTGAAATGTTCTCTTGTTAATGGAAAAAAAAAACACTACAACTTCAGGAAGAGAAAGCAACAATGACTCTCACAATGCCAAGAACAGCAGGGAGCTCTCCTGTACATACAAGTGAAATAATCATGTCTTGGTCATATTGGGATGAATTTCTATTAAGGGTTGATGTGGGTCTTTATGCTGCAGGTTACTGGGCTCTCAAGAGGAATAAAAATGACTCCCTGGGAAATCTGGGTACCATTAGATAAAGGGTATCTAAATGGCCTGGGGTGAGAATATAACATATTTCCCTATATGTCAGAACAGAATCAGAATTTGACATTAATTTCCAAATGGCACTAATTCAGAAACCCATTTTTTAATCAACTGGGCTATTTCCATATGTCTATTTTTATATTTCTTGCCTGTCACCATAATTTGAAGCTACTTTGACAAGAGTACTATTTTGGGATTCTACTTCTAGTTCTTCTCTGTGCTTTTGTGTTTTCTGTCTGTTTAATATCAATTATAATCCCCACTAGATATAAGAATAGGTATGCCAGCTTGTGTCTTCTTTCCAATTAGAATTCAGGAAATGCTGATGATTTCTTATAAATATATAATTCATATCATTCTGTAATTAATTATGATCTCATAGTTACAACAGTACCTTATATGACTTTAGATAAAAAATTAGTATTCTGGAGAGATCATGTCTTTTGCTATAGTGGCATAGATGCTTTAACTATTGAAGGACTATTAATCAGTAGTGCTGGATGTATTAATGTGAGATGAAAGATGATACTGGCTTAAGGAGGCAGATAATATCTTTTAACTTAAACTTTGTATTTTCAAATAATATAAATAGTATGCTACTATTATCTACTTGGGGAAGAAAAATATCCTCCCCTTCTATTTTAAAAAGAATATTAAATCTCAGAGAGCCATTTAAGGACTGGGACCTCTATCCCTTACCAAAAGTCCCTTCTCATAAGTTATTGTCAGTCTAATTGTGAAACAAGTGAGCTTTTAAATTGTATTGTCAAGGGAGTAAATTTCTGCACATTACTTCCACGGCACATTAAGTCCAATAGCAGTTATTTTCAAATGAATAGTTTACTAAAGTTGTACCAACTACCCCATTTTAAAAAGAAATATAAGTAAACTTTTTAATTTTTTAAATTTATGGAATCTTGAAATAATTAATTGCTGAGTTATAAGACTCACAATAGCTATGTTTCAGATTTATACAGTATGCATACATCTTTCAGAATGCAGAAATCTTGCACAGTGTGATATGTGCTTTGGGCATGGATCAAAAAGAACTTCCAAATTCGATATTGGCCCATGGAAGGGGAGGGTGAATTATTAGGAATATTGAGATATTAATTATTCAGTCTTACTGCCATGCATTATGAATAATGTACATGACATTCAACAGCAGAACAGCAGTTCCCATCAGTATGCAACGGTCTATAAACATATATTGGTACACCAGAGCATTAGTACTATATTAATTGGTCCTGGATCTTAGTATGAAGACTTCATCTTCATCAGGATTAGTAGGACAGGTCTTTGTTTTCATATACCTATGGTGTTGACCCAGCAGGTAGCATGAGATGGAATAAAGCTATGCTTGGCAAAGTGGATTAATTCTGTAGGGAAATAGAGCTTAGAAAATAAACTGTGATATGCAGCTAACTAAGGTAGAGAAAAAGAAGTCCAAAATATTTATTTCCTTTTTTGTTTTTTTAATTCTTGTTTGTCTCCCTCCCTCTCTCCCTCCCTCCCCTCCTCTCCTCATCCCTTCCTCCCCTCCTCCCTTCCTTCCTTCCTTCTTTCCTTCTTCCTTCCTTCCTTTCTCTCTTTCTTTCTTTCCTCTTACTTTTAACCAGTAAATGCCTTGCCAGTGTTTACTCAGTACCAGAGGACAATAGATGGTAATGAATACAAACTTACATTTTGCCCGATTCAGATTTTGGTTCAAATGCAAGCTCTGAGGTCCAAGAAAAGTCATTTATCTAATAATTTTTTCACTGAAAAAGTGGTGAAAATAATATCAAAATTAATAGTTTAATATAAGGATTAAATTAAACAATTCTTCAGAACAAAATACTGATTAAGATTATCATTACTGTTAGTGAGGATGCATCTTAGTTTCTATACAGCATGCCGGTTACAATGAGCACATCTGGGAATAAAATATGCCTTAAAATAAAAAAAAATGCAATTTGTGATTAAAAATAAATAGCAAAATTTTGTAAAAGTTAATTAAAATGTTTTAAAAGCCTGTGAGTATATGATGAAATCAGTTTTTATTTCTGCCTTAGTCCATTGGCACAAATACAAAAAAGATGATTAAGAAGAAACTTTAACAGGTTCCTGAAAAGGTAGCACACAGCAGGATTTTATGACTCCCTCCTCAAAACTCAGAGCTGGGGAAATTAAAGGCAGGAGGAAAACATGGACTCGAAGAACGAATCAATCAAACAATAACAACAATGGTATCTAAGGAACAGCACAAGACATCCATGAGAAGATCAGGTGTTGTTTTGGACTTGTGTGCTTAGGCAGAACATGGCTGTCATCTAAAAAATACTGCCCCTGGAACCTACAGAGAGGTTAGAGAAAATGTTTTAGATTTTGTTCCTTCACTGGCTCCTAGCAGCACTATTTCTTCAGAACAAAATCCCAAGCAGTAGCCTAGGCCATCTGTGCTAATGTCCTTGAGGTTTTATCAGTGCATTTAAGAAGCCTGGCAGAGGTAAGAATTTGGAGAAACAGTTGCCAACTGAGTACTCCTGGGGCATTATTGTAAGACTGCAAGATTTTTCTGAAGGACTGATATAGTAATAATCAAACTGGCTGAGACTGTCAGAAAAAAAGGGTCTGACTTTGTGGTCTTACTCGGTGCATACTAACAGACCGTATCTGATCATCTTAATGAAACTTGAGCTCAGAGACCAAAACCTAGATATCTGAGAAGGACAAACACTATAAAAGACCTTGACAAACACAAATGTGAAGCCGAATTATTGCAACAGGCAAACATTTTAAATAAGAAAATAAAGATATTAGCAGTAACCAACAATTTGAAATATCATATGGGAATTGGAATGAGTGAAATGAAAGCAAAATATATACAGATTATGATAGTAAAGATGCTGTAAAGAGGAAATTGGTGGATTGGAATATCAGATTGAGAAACTCCCAGATGGCTGCAGGAAGAGTTGAAAATATGAAAGGAAGCTTAAACATATAAGATAAATAACTAATGCATATCACAAAGGCCTAGTAATTAGAACAGTGCAACTTGACTGAATAATAGATAAATAGATTGAATCGATTAAGAATTTAGATGTATAACTATGTGTATGGGAACATAAAAACAACAAATATGTTACTGCAAATTAAAAGGACAAGGATACATTGTTCAATCTATAAAAATTGGTTCACATTATGAAAAAAGCCTAAAACTATATCTCTATGTAATACCAAATTAACTCCAATTGGATTAATTACAGAAAAGTGAAAGGAAAAACTACAAATTAGTAGAAGGAAATGTAGAAAACATCTCTAACCTAGGAAGAGAAAATTCCTATTTAAAACTTCTACCAACATTTAAAAGAGGATTAATGGAATTACTTCATAATTAACCACTTCTGTTAGTGAAGGGTACTATAAACAAAATTATTAGAAAGATGACAGAATAGGAAATTATATTTACATATTTAAAATTGACAAAGAATGAATATTTGAAAAACATGCAAAGAGATTTTGAAAATCAACAAAAATTACATAGTAATTCCAAAAGACAAGTGAGCAAAGGTTGTAAAGTGTCATTTACAGA
Source organism: Cheracebus regulus (assembly GCA_963574635.1). Lineage (NCBI taxonomy): Eukaryota > Metazoa > Chordata > Mammalia > Primates > Pitheciidae > Cheracebus > Cheracebus regulus. The sequence continues at coordinate 30,486 of CAUYQU010086585.1, forward strand.
AAAGAAAGGCTTAAGTGCTAATAAGAGTATGAAGAGATACACAAGTCATTTGAAATAAAAACCTGCAAATGAAAGCAGCAATGAAATGTTAGTTTTTACCTATTTCTTTGGCAAAACTTAAAGCATGTGCATGCAAGTCCTTAGAGTAACTTTCTAAGTATGTGCCTGCACATCCTTAGAGCAACTTTCAAGCACTGGGTGGTGTCACTGTAGACTACAGAATCCATTCTGGATAACAACCAGCCAATACAAAGTCGAATTATTCTTAGGCATACATTTTGTCCCAGCAAGTCTCTTCCTAGGAATACATAATGCATGATTTCTTACACAGGTCCAGAAGAGGTCATTTATTAGGATGTTCAATACACAGCACAATGAGATAGTAAAGAGTTATTGGCAACCTGGGTGTCCATCACTTGGAAAGCTGGTGGCAAAGTATAGTGGATACACAACATATAGCAACTAAAAGAAAAGCACACACACACAAACACACACCCTACACACATAACAGCGCTGGATCATAGAAATGCAGCTCTAAGTAACAAGAACAAAAAACATACAAAATGCACTATTATTTATTTAAATTAAAATATTTGCATGTAATCTATATACATAGTTTTTAAAACACATAAAGGTATATGAATACTAAATATATTTGAATTGTTGTCTCTGGGAAGGAATGAAAGAAAAACACCTAAGCATAGAGAAGACAGGAAGGGAAGGACAGGAAGAAGGATGTTTGAGGGAGGGAGAGGAGGAATAAAAGAAGAGAGTGTAATTGAATGAACCAACAATGATAAAATGTCATGAATAGTATGATTAATTCAACTCTCAGGTTTTGAGGTTTTAAATAGTGGGATTAATAATGTGTAAGAAAATATCTTTTCCTTCCTAGAAAGATGCAAACACACAAAAATATATGTCCTATTTTATCTAACTGTACCCCAGAATTATAGACACATAAAATAAATAAGAACATAGGAAAAATGATAATATGATACATATTTTTTTTTAATCCATGCTTTTACAACTTTGGTATAGTCTGTGTGACATACAACAGCACAGAGTCTGACCATTACTATATGTTCAGTAGATATTCATTAAGCCAAAAAAAAAAAAAACATATTCATATAGCCATCTGTACCAAAATTAGAAAAAAATGAAAGAGAAGTATATTTATTTCTACTTTTGAAAAAGATGAAATAATATAGACTGTATTTGCATTCCCATGTGAAACAACTAAAAAAAAAAAAAAACAGACAAAACATCGAAAGCATGGTTTACAAGATACTGAACAGATAAGGAAAGACAGAAAACAATGTGAGCTCTAGGACGGCCCCAGCCTATAGCCTGAAGTCTCTAGACTGTGGTGGAGGGAGGCAAAAACTAGCGGAGGCTGTTAGATTTTCTGAGTTGAGGAGAGGATGTTGGGTATCTTTGGAAGCCAACGTGACTAGGGTTCCCAGAACAGAAGGGGAGAGACAGCTGCAAAGACTTGTATAAACACCCTTCTCCCCTTCCCTTACACTTCATATGCAGTATTGATCAGTGCAGATACACGAGGAAGCTACCTGAGGCCAAAGCAGAACCACTAGGAAAGTTTAGTGGGAACAGATTATGGAAAGAAGCCTGGAATAATGCCTGTTCCACTCATCAGCCTGGAGAAATTCCATAATTCATAGCTACTGAGTAGAATACTGAAAAAAAGTCTCATCTCTGTAGGGAGAAAGAGTTAATCCTAGGCCAAATACTGCTCTGATCCTAGCTAACAAATCTTAAAAGATCAAACTCTTTTTGTATAGCTTAACTGCATGTCAGAATAACGTTCAAGAAACAGGAAAATAAGACACATCATGAGGAGAAAAATTAAAATTTGAAACCACATCAGAGCTATTACAGATTTCACAACTAGGAGAAAAGTACCTTAAAAAACAAGTTACTAATTTTCTGTTCTTGGGTCAGTTTGCTGAGAATTATGGTTTCCAGTTTCATCCATGTACCTACAGAGGACACGAATTCATTGCTTTTTATGGCTGCATAGTATTCCATGGTGTATATGTGCCACATTTTCCCTGTCCAGTCTATCATCCATGGGCATTTGGGTTGGTTCCAGGTCTTTGCTATTGTAAACACTGCTGTAATGAACATTCGTGTGCATGTGTCCTTACAGAAAATCAAACACTGCATGTTCTCACTCATAGGTGGGTGTTGAACAATGAGAACACATGGACACAGGAAGGGGAGCATCACACACTGGGGTCTGTCGGAGGGAAATAGGGGAGGGACAGCAGGAGGTGGGGAGTTGGGGAGACATAGCATGGGGAGAAATGCCAGATACAGGTGATGGGGAGGAAGGCAGCAAATCACACTGCCATGTATGTACCTATGCAACAATAGTGCATGTTCTTCACATGTACCCCAAAACCTAAAATGCAGTTAAAAAAAACAGTTATTAAAACTGCATTCTATGAGTTTTAAAAGTTAAATAGAGGCATATATTATCTTTTAGAGATGAAAACTACAACTTGTGAGATGAAAATATACTAGATGGAAGTGATGGCAGATAGACATTGCAGAAGAAAAGATTGGTAAAATTTTAAAACTATGACAGAAACTTCATAAAAAGACACTGAGAGAAATTAATAATTTTAAAAGTGAAAACATGTAAGTGAGCTGTGGAGGAATAGAAGTTTATATCTATTCCTAATTTGCTGAAAGTTGTTATTAGACATGATGGATTTTTTTAAATGCTCTTTCCTCATGTATTGAGAGGATTATTGGTTTTCAATGTTTTTAATGTTTGGATTGCCATTATTGTGAATTGTAGTGATTGATTTTTAGTGTAAAATCAACCTTGCATTCCTGGAATAATTTTTTTTATTCCCACTTGGTCAAGAGTTATAATCTTATATACAGTTGGATTTGATTTGCTTTATTTTATTTAGAATTTTCATGTCTACAGGCAAAATATCAGTAGATTTCATTTTATTCAAAGTCTTTTTTCTAGTTTTGTCATCCAGGTAATTCTGGCCTCATATCATGTGTTAGAAGATATGCCTTCATCTTCAATATTCTGAAATAGTTATATAAAATTGGTTTTATGTCTTTAAATGTTTGTAGAAATTACAAAGGAAGCCATTTAAGTCTGGAGTTTTCTTTGTGAGAATGTATTGAACTACAAATTCAGTTACCTTAATACATTTAAGGCTATTCATGTCAACTCTTTCTATGTGAGCTTTGGAAGTTTGTGTCTTTCATGGAATTTGTCCCATTTTATAAAGATGTTGAATGTATAGCCATACATTGTTCACAATATTCTGTTATATTACTTTTAATATCTTCAGAACTTGTAAGCATGGTCCTGCTCTCATTCTTAATATCAGTAACTTGTGTCTTCTCTATTTGGTTTTTTGAACAGTCTTGGCTAGATGTATATCAATTTTATCTCAATGAACTGGTTTTAATTTAATTTTAATTTTCTGTATTATTTTTCTGTTTTCTATTTCATAATCAAAAAATGACAACTTGATAACTTATAATTTATCAAATTTAAAACCTCTTCTCTTTAGAAACACTGATAAGAGTGAAATACAGTCCATACATCAAATGAAATATTTGGAAATTGCATATCTAATGAAGAACTTACATCTGGTATATATATATAAATTATAAAACTTTAGGAATAACACAGCAACAAACATGCAATTTGAAATAGACAAAAAATGGATAGTTTGCAACAGAATATATATGGACAGCAAATAAGCACACGAAAAGGTCTGCAACATCATTAGTAATCAGGAAAATACACAATGAGATAAGCGTACACATATATTAGAATGGCTAGATTAAAAAGACTATCTATGCCAAGTGTTGATGAAGATGGAAAGAAACGGCAATTTTTAGATACATCTAATGGAAATGTAAAATATTACAACCATTTTAGAAAAGAGTTTTGCAGTTTCTTAAAATGTTAAACATACATGATCATAGAATGTAGCCATTCTTGCCCCTAGAGGTGTTGAAAGCACAAATCTACACATACACTTGCACATAGATGTTCATAGTTTTCTTATTTTTAAAAAGCAAAAACTAGAAATAACCCAAATATATATTAACAGCTAAATGGATAAACATATAGTGGTACAGCCACAAAAGAAAATGCAGTTCATCAATAAAATGGAGAATAATTGATAATCATTTAAAATATGGATGAATTTCAAAATTATTAAGCTGAGTGAAAGAAGTCTGAGGAAAAAAAAAGTTTATATTGTAAGGTCACATTTATATAAAACTTGGAAAATGCAAACTAATTTATCATGTCTTAAACCCATCAGGGGTTACCTGCAGGGAGAGAGAAGCTTTTGGTAGGGTGGTAAATGGGTACGAGAAACAGGAGGATGAATCACAAAGGAAAATGAGGAAACTTTGGAGAGTGATAAATGTGTCCATTATTTTGATTTTCTTGACGCCTTGGTGGGTGTACAGTCAGTCCTTCATATACACGGGTTTCACTTACACAGATTCAACCAACCATTGATTAAAACTATTTAAAAGCAAATAGAAAATGAAAACACAAAAGTAAAAATTATACAAATAAAAATTATAACAGCTTTTGCATTGTATTAGCCATTTTGCATATGTAATAGATTTTGCATATGTAATCTAGAGATAGCAAAGTATGTGAGAGGATGTATGAGTTAGATGCAAATATTATACAATTTTATATCAGGAACTTTAACATCTGTAGATTTTGGTTATTTGTGGGAATCCTGGAACCAATCCCCTATGGATACTGTGGGATTATTGTATATATTAGCAAATTGTACCTGTAAATGTGTGTCGTATATTGTATGTTAATTAAAACTCAATGAAGCTATATTTAAAAAAAATAATAAATGCCTAGTAAAGGTATCAAAATATACTTGAAGAGAATCACTCCACAGTGTAAATACAGAACTTAACTGAACATACAAATTCACAGTTAAAACCAAAACAACCGCTGGGCATGGTGGCTCACACATGTAATCCCAGACTTTGGGAGGCTGAGGTTGGAGGATCACTTGATCCCAGGGGGTGGAGGCTGCAGTGAGCCATGATAATTCCACTGCACTTCAGCCAAGGTGACAGAGTGAGACCCTGTCTCAAACAAAACAAAGCAGACACAGTGAAATCTAAGTGGCATGTCTGACTAAAGTTCAGTGTAGGCATGGTATGTACCCCTATTAGCTTTTCTGGATGATGAACATCAGGGTAAACTGCTTTTGATCTGAGGTGATATTTTTATTACCTGTTACTCTGACTTGCTGAAGCTCTTAAGCCAGGGGTCCCCAGTTGCAGACTGATGCCAGTCCATGACCTGTTAGGTACCGCGTGACACAGCAGGAGATGAGTGGTGGGTGAGCAAGCATTACTGCCTAAGCTCCACCCCCTTTCAGAAAGCCACGGCATTAGATACTCATATGAGCCCTGACCCTATTGTTAACTGTGCATATGAGAGATCTAATGTTCACTCTCATTTGTGAAAAGATTGTCTTCCACAAAACTGGGTCCCTTGTGCCAGAAAGGCTGGGGACCACTTCCTTAAGCCATAGGCGTAGACTCTTCAAATGTGTCAGAAAAGGTTCACTCTCCAGAAGCAAGAATTATGTTCATTTCAATGTAATTAATTATTAAAAATAATCTAATTTTAGGCATGTGTCTCCTTCCTATTTTCAGGTAGGAAATTCAGCTTTGACCATGGACAACAGCAAAAGATAAAAATAAAAAATAAGTTAATCTGAAGAGTTTCCTGTAGTTTTTGATCATTAGTATGCACTGTTTCCCTCTAGGAAACCCGCAGGTTCATTTCACATGGTTCTCCCGGTTTCCTCTGTCCTGATGCCCTTCTACCTTATAAATCTTTGCCAGGGCTGGCAACCATAAAATATTTCCACTCGAGTTTCTGATTCTTCTCTGGAAAACCTCTTCAACATGGATTAAATATTCTCACTGATTGTCCTAATCACAGATCTGCACCTCAGTTTGCTTTCTCTGTTCCCCTAATTCTCTTGTTGGCCTAAAAGAAATTCTTTTTGCCCATGTCTTCTTCTATCTCTTCTTCCTTCAGGGAAGCTAGACTGATTTCTTCAGTAGAAGAAATTGGTTTTAGAAAACAAATGCCAAACAAAGAGAGGGTTTTAAAATTTCTAAATTTAAAACCAAATTTCTAAATTTAAAACCAAATTTAGAAATTTAAAACCAAATATAGAAATTTAGTTTTAGAAAACAAATGCCAAACACGAGAGGGTCCTGCAAACAATTTCTGCTTTTTCTTCCTGCCAAAATTGCCAGTGTTAGTAAAAGGAGGCTCAAAACTGTACTATCTACAGGACAGAAAAAAAAAGGAAGAATTACAGGTGAAACAGCTAAACTGATGTCTCAAACCTTTCATAAGGACAAAACGTTTTAATTTTTTAAAGCTTTTTGGTGGGATTTGCTAAAATATTTTTAGTAGTCCAATCCAATAATGAGAAAATGAAGGCTGCCAATGTCTTAAAAAGCAATGCACTTTCATTTCATCATAAGCAAGACCAGGAGAACCAGCTTATACTCTATGAGTTTTTGTGAACATGTGAGTATGTATGTATGTGTTTGTGTGTGTGTAAGATGCACGGAGAACTATACTTCATTTTGCAAAAAGTATTCTTTTAGCTTATGTTAATTGAATGTTTTCTCAGATATTGCACTATGTTTTTCTCACTTCAGGCCTTAAGAGAAAATAATCTGATGATACTCTATATTAACAAAAAGTAAGCTAGGCTTAGACAAGTTAAGTGACTTGTCAAAATCATGCAATGTATGTGACAGAGGTAGAATTTATAACCAACTTGTTAATATCTCTCTTTTACTTAATTTTTATATTTCAGTATTATATAATTGCTATTCATCGAATGATTTTGTTCATTCCAAAACTCACATTAAAAGTTAATCACCAATGAAGCTATGTTGGGACGTGGGATCTAACGGCAGGTGTTTATGTCATGAGGGTGGAGTCCTCATGAATGAATCAGTGCCCTTATACAGGGCTTGACAAAAGAAGTTTGGTCTCTTTCTCTCTGTGTATCTGCCTTTCTACCTTTCACCATAGGATGAGACAGCAAGAAGTCTCTCACCAGGTTCTGACATCTTGATTTTGGACTTCCCACTCTCTAAAACTGTAAGCCATTGACTTTCTGTTCATTATAAATTACCCAGTTTTCAGTACTCTTATATAGCTTTGGCAGCACAAAATGAACTAAAATAATCTATCAGCAGAGCTAGATTCAAATTTTGGTTTGGCAGGTTTAGCACACAAGATAAACTCTTCTCTGCTATAAAATGAGGAGAGCCAACTAGGTGACCACCATGCTTACTATAAGAACTATGTCAACATATACAAACAAATTGTTAAACCAGTATGGTGAGAAATTTCTCTACTTTCTCTGGTGAAACAGAGAAATTATCTCCAAATCATTTTGGTAATGTTTGCCCTTTAAAAAATTAATTTTTGTCTACTTGATATAAAATCAAAAAAATTAATGAAATATAGTGAAACACCTCACAGTGACATTTCATTCTCATAAGATTATAATACTGTATATTCATTTTACCTTTTCTATATTTAGATATATCTAGATACACAGATGCCATTGTATTACAATGGCCTACAGTGTTCAGTACAGTATCATGTACAAGTTTGTAGCCTGGGAATAATAGGCTACATCATATGGCCTAGGTGTGTAGTAAGCTATGCCATCCAGGTTTATGTGAGTCCGCTCTATGATGTTTACACAACGAAGAAATCGCCTAACAAGGCATTTCTCAGAAAATGTCTCTGTTGTTAAGAAATGCACCATTGTAGCTCAATTCAGACAAGAAAAAGACCGCAAAGTTTTCTAAAAGAAGTTATTGACTACAGTGTTGTTCATTCTTTACTGGCAAACTCTTGCTATGAGCAATTTTTAATAAGTAATTAAGAGCTAAAAATGTAAACATTTCTGGATCACAAAAGTATTCATGACAATGAATGCACTGCAAAAAAACTAGTGAAGTATAGGTAAGAGTATGGCGGTACATTTCTTCCATTCACCTCTCCCAACATAACTGTATACCTCCTTCTCCCTGTGCATGTGTGTGTGTGCATGCCTGTGGGCATGCATGGTGTACACATGTATGTGTATGTGTTTGCCGAGAAGTTGTTTTATTTGAACCATATAGCCAGAACAGGACACTTGGCCTCTGAAGATTGGTTGTTGGATTCAGATGAAGAAGAGAGAAATGAGAATGAGGTCCAGGTCCTTATTTGTCTTGTTGCCTAAGTGAGAGCAATTTAGGTTGTCTTTGTTCCTCAAATGACAACCTGTTTGATTAGATTCTCATTTCAACATTTGGAAGTCTTGCTCATTTTTTGTAAACCCCTACAGCCTTAAGTGTGATAACAGTCAGGCTACCAATAGTCAAGAATTTTGCACTATTCCTTTCTTTCAGTTTCCTATACCTATCCACACTTTTGTAATTAATTTCTTGGTAAATAAACCCTCCTCAAATTATTCTAATTTTAGTGTGCCATCTGCTTCTCGTTTGGACCATGATTGATATAAATAATTTTGTAAACTTCTAGAAATTCGCTTGCATATAAAAGCTTATATTTATATATATGTGTGTGTGTATACATATATATAATAATTTTCATTTGAAAAATTAGTAGCATTCTCTGCACACCCCATTTGTTTCCATTAATAACATATTTGTAAACTTTTTCATATTAACATACAGAGACTTACTACCTCAAAATAACATAACCTTTAAAATATATGTAATTTGGAAGGCTCTCAGATGAAAGGTAAATATTATTCTCTATAACGGAAATGCTTATTTTCACAAAAAGAATTTAATCAAAAATCTTTTTTTAAAAACTTTCTACAACTTCAAAGTCTGTTGAATGATAATGTCACTAATAAACTAGAAGACTCTTAGTTTTTTTCTTTATATATAAAGAAACACATTCTCCTTTTCTTCCAATCCCACAAAACAATTATTTCCTTCATAGTTTATCCTTACGTAGCTGTGTAGTAAAACAGAGCACATTTACCACCTCGGTAAAAAATGTATGTTACTTGAAAGTGAAAAATAACACGGAGTTGTATAACTGTAGGTGGGCCTCATTACCCCGAGATTAAAGTGGAATATCTCATACTGAACACCTACAAAACCACTGCTGCTGTCACTGGTGATATGCCTTTCTGATAGATGCGGGGGTTTATTCTTTGCGTAGATTTAGAAACATTCGTAGGGAGGGAGAGAGACCCATCTTTTGACTCTGAGAATGAGTTAGCAGGATTTGTATGCCCTTTGTTCAGCTTTCAGGCATCTGCAATCATCATATTCTGTATGTAGCTGCTTTTTCTCCTTCCTTACTCAGCTTTGTGGGACTTCTAAATATATCCACCCACAAGTTTTCATTTTCTTGACATCTTCTTAACTCCCATTGATATGTTTATTATCAGAGTGTTCTAATAAAAGTCACTAAAAATGCCTTTCCAATTACATAAATATTCTAGAGAAGTATTAAATAACATTAACAAAAGAAATAAATTATCTTGAAATCTAAAAGCAATAACATAACCCTGAGGAAAAAAAAGATGATATTTTTGCAGAAAATACAACCATATGGCCATGTGAGAAATACTTTTCCTTATTTACATCATTTTATTATTAAATGTTCTGTATGCTATTGTCTGGGAGACTGGAACCACTGCATGTTTAAACAGGTTCAATTCTACTCATTTAATACAATTATAAAATAAAATGATTGTTTATTTCCAAAAAAAAAAAAAAGAGCATACCATTTTCTCCATGGCACTCCTTTTCTCTATGAATTCCATCAGCTTTTGGCTAGGAAGTGAGTTCTCATAAATGCCTCGGAGGAGTCTGCTTTCTTTTAGTTGGCAATTATCCCTTTCTCAGAGTTGATTCCAGCACTAAGATTTAACAGTCTTGTGTAACCTGCTTCTGTGACTGTATGGTTCCTTTTACCATTTAAAGCTACATTTGTCTTTTTAAGCCAAAGAAGAATGGGCATACTCTGTTACTCATACCATTGTCTAATTGGAAATCTCTGTCTTAGAACCCATTTCTTATTGAGAACACTGTAATCTTACAGAATCACATTATAATACTGTATATAACCCTAATCAAGATTGCAACTCAGTATATACCAGCAATAGAAAAAACCATAATGTTTTACAAAGCCAAAAAAAAAAAGAGAGAGAGAAGGAAAGCTATCACAGACCTATATAACTATTATACTAAAAAATCTTAAGAAATTTTTAAGCCATAAAAATGAGCAATGATATAAAATATATATTAATTTTACTAGAGAATCCAATGTTTTCTAAGGATCTAAAATGTTAGTACTACCTAGCCCCTTTGCTTCACTGTTTGTTTTAGGATGGATAACTACGTAACACATTTGGCCTATCCAAGGCTTTGTGCCTCTGATGGGTTGTTGGGATGAGGATTTGAGATCTGCTTTGAGTTTTGTGGAAAAGGAGAAGGAAGCTGACACAGAAATAACAATATCAGAGATGGAGAGAGAGTCTAAGGCATTTGAGTCCCTGGTTCTAGTCATTCCTCAGTTCCTTTCTATCTTGATATAAGATATTGTTACTTTTTTCTCAAGCTAGACAGATACGTGCCTCTGTCATTTGCAAATAAAAAGACAATGTTGAATACTTATTCATTTCCTCTTGATGCTGTAAAAATTATTACAAACATAATGGCTTAAAAACAAAACAAATTTATTATCTTACGGATCTGATGGTCGGAAGTCTGAGCTAGTTCTCACTAAGCTAAAATCAAGGTGCCAGCAGAACTCGGCTCCTTTCTGGAGGCTCTCTGGCAGAATCTGTTTCCGTGAGTTTTCCAGCTTCTGGAGGTCATCCTCGTTCCTTGGCTTATGGCCCCTTTCCTCTCTCTTCAAGATGTGGTAAGGCTGCATTGAATGTGATGTTTCCTCATGGTCACATCTCCAGATCCTTCCTCCTCCGTCTTTCCCTAGTAAAGATCCTTGTAGTTACAGTGATCCCAATCAAATAATTAGAAGAATTTCTCTATTGTAAGGTCAGCCCATTAGCAAACTTAATATCATCTGCCACTTTAATTCTCCATTTGCCATGTAATCTAATGTATCTATGTGTTCTGGGGATTAAGGCTTGGACATCTTTGCAAGGGAATTATCCTGCTCACCGTATGATGTGAGAGTTCACAGAGTAACGATCAGAGAAGTTGGGTTCACAGTCTAATTCTTGCTTGTTGTGTGATGTTGGGTATTTATTAATGTTTTCTGAGCCTGAAGCTTTCTCAGCCATAACATAAAAGTCACATAAACTACCTCATATAAAAGCTTTTAAAAATTAAATTTATGTAAAGTACTTAGAAAAATGTTAATATAGTATAGTAGTAATATGATAAATAATAATTATAATTGTAAGCTTTAAATCAGAGAGAAAAAATCACCAGAATTCTGGCTTAAGGAAGCAGAAGATAGTGACTGTGATGAAGAGAAAAACAATGCTTCTCCTAACACTTTGATATGTGCAATACTAAAGAGAAGGGACAGAGAGAGAAAAACACGGTTCCTTTACCAACTCTATCTTTTAAGAATAGAAGAGCTTTGTTTGGCTGGGCATGGTGGCTCCTGCTGTAATGCCAGCACTTTGGGAGGCCTAGGTGGGCAGATGACGAGGGCAGGAGTTCAAGACCAGCCTGGACAACATAGTGAAAACCCATCTCTACTAAAAATGCAAAAATTAGCCTGGCATGGTGGCACACACCTGTAGTCTCAGCTACTCAGGAGGCTGAGGTAGGAGAATCACTTGAACCCAGGAGGCAGAGGTTGCCGTGAGCTGAGACTGTGCCATTGCACTCCAGTCCAGGTGACAGAGTGAGACTTCGTCTCAAAAAAAAAAAAAAATTATAAGAGCTTCTAGACCTGGTGAGCTTTTTGGTGAGTTAAGTTTCCCCAAATGAATATTGAAGAAAAAAAAAACTGCTGTTAGAAGTGAAATTGATTTAAAGGATATTTGGTAATTTGGTAGCATCTGGTAAAAAATGCACATAGCCCATGTATTAACCTCCTAAGACTTTCATAAAAAGACACAAAATATTGGGTTACATAAACAATAGAAACTTATTGGCTCACAGTTCTATAAACTAAAAGATCCGGATCAAAGTATCAGCAGAATTGGTTTCTTCTGAGAGCTGTGAGGAAGAATCTTGTCCATGCTTCTCCCCTATCTTCTGGTGATTTGATGGCAATCTTCAATGTCTTTCGGCTTGTACAAACATCATCCTGTTTTGACCTTCATCATAAGGTGTTTTCCCTGTATGAAAATGGTGGTGTTCAAATTTCCTCTGTTTGATAAGGACACCAGTCTTATTGGATTAGAGAGACCACATCTTTAGCTGATTATCACTATGAAAACTCCATCTGCAAATAAGGTCACATTTGGAGGTACTAGGAGTTAAGAATTCAATATATAAATTCTGTGGGAACAATTTTCACACACACACACACACACACACATATATATATATATAATATATATCTTAATATTCTAGATAGCCATATAGAAATAATATGTGTTAAGAAGTTAAGAACCTGGCACTGGCAGCTATTTTTTTTATGATGAGATTTTGAAGTTGCTGTAGTTGGAATGCTTCTGTCCTCTCTGAAATTCATGTTGAAACTGAGTCTCCTATGCAACATAATTAAGAGGAAGGGCTGTCAGGAGGCGATTAGGGCAGTGAGGGCTGTGCTCTCATGAATGAGATTAGCAACCTTATGAAAAAGCTGTAGGGAACCAGCTAGGCCCTTTTTGCCCTTCTTCCTTCTGCCATGTGAGGACACAACTTTCATCCCTCGGCTATTGAGGAAGCAGCAACGAGGTGCCATATTGGGAGTAGCACTCACCAAACGCCAAACCTGCCAGCACCATGGTCTTGGACTTCCTAGACTCCAGAATTGTGAAAATATGAGTTTCTGTTGTTTATAAATTAATGAATCTCAAGTGTTTTGTTATAGCAGCACAAACAACGAGAAAGAAGTGTTCATTTATTTTTTTCTGATAAACTAGTGCGTGCTTTTCCTGACTGTATCATGTAATTGACTAAAAAAATACCTTATGGGCAATGAAATAAAAAACAAACCTAGATTTCAGTAAGTGAAGATTGTATTCAAATAGACTATTGCAATAAATAGAGGGAGACCACTGCGAAAGGGAGAATACTCTATGGATAAAATCTATGCATATCTCAAAATTTAGGCAGAATGGGGTCTTCTTACATAGAGAAGAGGACATTTGGCTAGAAAGCACAGGTGCAGGGAAATTTAATGATCAAGTGGAGTGGCATGATCTAACTGTGGAGCCAGTAATGATTTTCCCTGAAAGAAGTCAGTTCTCAGGAGAGGCCATTAAAGAGGAACTGTTCTGAATTCCAATGCTTGCCTAAGTTTAAAAGTGATTCAAGGTCCGGGGACCTATGGAGAGGAAAAAGACAAACTAAAATCAGTTTCTGTCAAGTGAGAAGATATTTTGCTCAGACTGAGTGGGTGAAACAAAGCATAGGAGTAAAATAATCTCAAAACCTATGGCAGCAGCTGAAAAACTCAAATATGAATGTAACTGATTACAATCTGTAAAATGCTTTTTCTAAAAAATAATTTTATATGTACCTCTCATGAAAGCAAACTAAACATTATTAACCTAGATTTGCTGATTGGCAAATAGCACTGGCTTTACATTGTATTAAAGATGTTAAAATCAAAATAAGAGGAAAGTAATATTTTTCTCAATTATGTCAGTCACAAAATTATTGGCTCAATATCTATTGCAGTAACCTTAGTGGAGACTTGAAAAAGACACACTGTGTTTATTTTATTTTACTTCATGTCACTTTGAACCTACATTTACCATTGGCATATTTTATGATGTAAAAGACATGATGTTATCTTTTAGACATTGTTGGTTTTATGGAAGGCTAAAAGGAGAAAGAGCTAATTTTGGAAAATGTAAGCCTTTGTTTAAACACGGACATATTTAGTTAAGAAAGTAGTGAATATTATAATAGTTATACAAGCAAAACTAAGGTAAATGAAACTACATGAATTTATGTTTGAGGAGGTTCACTTCTCTTCTTCCAAGCATGAACTCAAAATATTTAACTCAGTGACTGTATTTTCCTTTCTGTTGGAGTTTTACTCTCACAATGAGAAACAATTTTAAATATTAATGAAAGTAATCATTAAGGTATCACCTATAAAAGTTATCAAATTTTATTGAATTTGGAAACAAGTTCAGCGCAAATGAACTTCTCCAATATGAATAAAATAGGATAAAATCATTCAGTTCTTTGTAAAACATCTGTAAGAATGGTTATAGAAAACTAAAAAGTATATACAAAGAAGAATGAAAACATTTTACACACACACAAATATATAAAAATTGACAGTTCCTTTTAGAAAAAATTCAGAATACTTTTATACATTTTGTTAAATTTAAACTGTAACTCTAATCATACCTATTTTCTGCCTTGATCTCAACTTTTGAAATCTTAGCACTATTTCATCATTTTTATTATTATTCGTGTCTTCTCTATCTTCATTACTAGTTAAGAATAGACATAAGCCATTATATAATTTTAAACTAGGAAAAACCCTGGCCCTTCATACTTGGCTGCTCTGAAGAATTATTATATCGCATTTGAATCTAAAACTTGGAATTGCTAATATTTTATGTTGAAAGAAGTATGAAGTATAGCTCTACTTTTCTCTAAATGATGCCTCTTTTATTATGCACCTGAATTTTTCATTTGACAATTGGTTAGTATGTTTGAAATTAAAGGGGAAATGGTAGCAATAGTACAGCAAAAGCTAATTACCACTTTAAAAAAGACCCTACACATTTAATTGTCTAGATTCAGGTCACTTGTACAACTTCCTTATCCCCTGATATATTTCTTCTTTGGTGCAAAAGCTTTGTAGCTCTGAGTTCCTTTGAATAAGCAAAACAGAAACCGAAGTGGGCTTACAGGGTTTTCCTTATGTGGGAAGTGCATGTAAGTATGATGAGCAATGGTGCCTCTGAGGTCTCTTGCTAACACTGCAAATAATCTGGCTGAATTAAAAGAATCTTCAATTAGTGGTTGAGTGCTCAATGTGGCACTCAACTTTAGAGTCCCAGATAATTTCTTAGCATCTCTCTACTTCTAAAGAGCCAAAGCAAGCTTCAGGGACTGGTAAAATGCCTTATAGATTTGTTTCCAAAAGATCTATATATAAGCTGACTAGCTTAACACAGCAAGTTAAAAGTAGGTCATACTTACTTTTTCTTGATAATTAAATTCAACAAATATATGTTAAAAACATTTTATATGTAGTACACTAATAGGTGGTTGTTATCCTAAAATAGTTCAGTTTTTTATTCAAATCCAAAAATATAAATAGTCCAATAGACACTCAAATCACATTAAATTTTGCAATATAAACACATACAAGATACCAAAGAAAGACAGGCCTGGGGTATACCCTAGCCTGAGGAATCAGGGACGATTTATGGATGAGATGGCACCTGAGGAGAAGCATAAAACAATACAGATAAGTAGCCTTTCAACCACTAGAATTTATTTCTTTTGCCATTTTCTTTTTCTTTTTTTCTTTTTTTTGTGAGATGACATCTCACCCTGTCACCCAGGCTGGAGTGCAATGGTGTTATCTTGTCTCTTATCTCACCGCAACCTCTGCCTCCTGGGTTCAAACAATTCTCCTGCCTCAGCTTCCTGAGTACCTGGAATTAGAGGTGCCTGCCACGACACCCAGCTAATTTTTGTATTTTTAGTAGAGACAGGGTTTAACCATGTTGGCCAGGCTGGGTCTCAAACTCCTGACCTCAGCCTCCCAAAGTGCTGGGATTACAGGCATGAGCCACTGCGCCTGGGCACCATTTTCTTAATTATTTCTATGACTGCTATACTACAACAAACTCTTCTCATTTATAAATTTATAATGCATAAGCCCACTATTGAAGAATGACCCTAAAGTTCTACACCATGAACTATCCAGTTTTCCTTAAAATAAAGTTAAATTGCTTTTTGTTAGAAATATAAGTAATAAAATGCCCATGTGAAGCCGGTTTAAATAGCAAACATAATTAATTTCAAAGTATTATCCATTCTTTAGAATTTTGTTTTGGTATTGCTATATTTAGCTTTGTGCTTTGAATCTATTTTGGAATATTATATGATGCTTCCTTTATTCATATGAGTGCTTCAGACCCACATGTCTTTTCCTATGGCCATGAAATGATTTCAACTGCTCTAGTCCACACATTTTTATTGCAGACCATTTAGAAGGAGAACAAATTTTTCTCTTACTACAATAATTAAGTATATATTCTAAATATCAAGATAAATGTTACAATTTGGTCCCCCTGTGAACCAATTCCTTTTGATGGAGGAATGCACAGAGATATCACGTACAGTCAAGCTTTGTGGGTTAAATGCATGGGTTTATGCCATTCATTTAGAAGATGCCTCAGAATTGGCTTTATGCAATAAGGCCAATAGAAAGAGTAGTAGGTGAAAGGAAATGTCTTACTCCTGGAAGATCCTAGGCAACTGTCCAGCATCTTCACCACAACCTCTTTATAATACTCTCTACCAATTTTCTATTCGATGCCTATTAGTAGGATATTTTCTAAACTTTTATATGTGGAAAGTGATATGATGCTTTGGTCTATGTGAATGTGAAGATTTTAACAGGTCTCCAGTTATGTCACACATGGATATCTATGAACTTTAACACTTATATTTAGTATTTTTAAATTGACTTCTGAGACTCTAGGGGACAAGCCATTTCTTCTTCCAGCTTCTGATGGCTACTGACATTTTTTGGCTTGTAGTTGTATTACTCCCATCTCTGTCTCTTTGTCTTCTATATGTCTGTCAATTCTCCCTCTACTTTCTTCTTTTAATGATACATACATAGAATTTGTGGCTATTTGGCTATTTTCGATTTGTTTTATACATTGACAAATAAAATCATATATATATATACATATGGTAAACAGCATGTTTTGATATATATACACATTGTGAAATGCCTGAATTAAGTGAATTAACATTGTCACACATACTGTTTTGTGGTGAGAACACCGAAAATCTAGTCTAGCAATTTTCAAGTATACAGCAGATTGTCATTAACTATAGTGACTATAATTTACAATAGATCACTTGTATGTATTTCCTTGCCTAACTGTAGTTTTTCATTACTTTGGTTAAAATCAAGTGTAGGGTCATTTGGATAATCCAAGATAATATGCTCATTGAAGTTCCATTTCCTATCAGTAGCAGCGCTCATAAATATTCATACTCCTCAGTTATTACAACAGACTTATTGTTTCAATGCTGTTTATTTTTAAACTTAAATTTATTTTCTTACCTTCCACTCAATGCACATGTGAGCTCTGCCTCTCTGTTTATTTTAGCTTCCTTCTCTGAGAATGAGAGAATATAGAGAAGGATGGCAATACATAAACCCCTTACCTGTCTAAGTAAGTCTGCAGTTCAATTTAGATAAGATCTTAGGTGGCATCGTATGTACTACTGCATAATAAACCCTGGAATTGTACCTTTGATCATGATCCCTTCAGTCAATTGCTACTAACAATATTCTTCAGCAAATATGAACTAAAAAATCGATTCTTGACAAAAAGGAGGCTTTGGTTTTGCCATCACTTTTGCAGGTAATCTAAAATCCCTTGAAATGCCCTGTCTGATAGGACTGTCTTTGTTTGCCTAGAGGCCTTGATAGTCTAACAGTGTAATTTAGAGTAGAAGTTGGCCACAACAAATGGTCTAACAGTGTGATTTACGGTAGGGTCATGGGGTCATGTGATATCTGCTCAAACTCCTGAGAGGCTAGACACTGAGATGAGCCATGTAGGCAGTCAACCATGTTTATGAGAGGGAGCCCCAATTAAAATCTGCACACCAAGATTCAGGTGAGCTTCCTTGGTTGGCAATACCTTTTCATACACGCTCTTGCTTGGTAAGTAGGTAATGCTGTCTTCGAGTCCATAGGGAGAGAACAACTGGGAATTACATGGTTGGAACTTTCCTGGACTCTGCTGTATGCAGTTCCTCCCTTGGCTGCTTTAAATTTGTGTCTTGTAATATAAAAAACCACAATAAGTATAACAGCTTTAACTGAGTTCTGTGAGTTGTTCTAGCAAATTAATGAAAATCAGAATGATCTTGGAGTTCTTTAACTTGTAGTTGGAATCAGAAGTAAGGGCAGTCTTGCAAACAGGGCTCCCTTTAACTTGGCTGCTCTTCATTCACAAATTTTACATTTCTTAATCCAATATTTTACCATCTTGTTTTTACATCCAGCCTCAATCTCATTTTCAAGCTTTGCCAGACATACATCCTTAATTCCATACAAAATATTTCGGAATGATTCCAACTCTTTCCTGCTCCAGTATATAATTGCAGTAATTTCCCATGTTGGTCGCATCTCTTTTAATCTACACCTTGGGTAACTCTTTCCCTTTCTAGCTGAGGGTATGCTATGTGGTTTTATTTTGCTAGTGGGCAACAGACATTATGATATAAGTAGAGACTTGAAAAGTGCTTGCACATATAGACTCATTATCTTGAGGCTTCTAAAACTCCTATACCGTCTTGTTAATAAGCTTGAGCTAGCATGCTGGATGATAAGAGGCATGTGGTGATACAGTGACCCCTACTTTCCCAGCCTACAGCCTGCCATCCATGAGACTCATAAGTCAGGCCATATTATTTAGTAGTAAGCTGACCTACTGGCTAAACATAGATGCATAAGCAAGCTCAACTGACATTATTTACTCACATCTTAAATCTCAAGAAGAGACTGGAATGGATTAGTCTTAATATGGGACTACATGATTTATAAGGCGCAGGGAGTATAACAAGGATGGTGCATTTCTGGGCCATGATATCATCAAAGAGGTTACAGGAAATAGGAAAGGAAAGAGCTAACTTCAGTTCTATTGAATGAACAGAATTTATTTTCATTGGAAGACATACGGTTCCCTGAATGAAAGAGAAACTAGATAAATTAGTTACTAGTTCGCTATAGTTGCTGCTATCTTTGGAGTTTTTAGATTTATAATTTCAAGGGTATGCTACAGTGCAACATCTTCTCAAGGCAGACATATCAAGAAAACAGGTTGTTTAAAGAGGTCCAGTAGTATTCTAGTTAGATCCATAATCTAATTTATTAGTTTTTATTTTTTATTTTTGGCTCCTCTAAATAGGGTCCCAGATTACAACCCTTTAGAGAGCAGTAGAAGAACAGTGGCTTCTTGTTAATGAACCATTGCGTTAGTGAAAACAGTAACAGTAAAATAGATATAACACATTAATGTGCACATGGGTTTTATTTAATGTAATCTGAAACATATTTTGTGCTTAATATTTTAATACAAACCTTTCTAAAATTTAAATATTCAAGACTATTTCATAAGATCAAATCCTTCTTATGAACAGAATTGGGTTCGTTTCCAAATTCTTATGTTGAAGGCTTATCCCCAGTATGACTGTATTTGGTGGAGGGTTTTTAGAGAGGTAATTAAGGTTAAAAAAATTCTTTAGGATGATTCTCTAATCTAATAGGATTGGTCTTTCTAAGTAGAAGGAAAGACTACATTAATCTCTCTGTCCTCACAGGAGTACAATGAGGACATAGCAAGAAGGTGGCCATCTGCAACCCAAGCAGAGAGACCTCAAAAGACAGCAAGCCAGCTGGCAACTTGATCTTGAACTTTTAGCCTTCAAAATTGTGAAAAAATAAATTTATGTTGCGTAACCCATCCTGTCTGTAGTATTCTGCTATGGCAGCCCAAGCAAATAATGCACTCCCTATTGGTTAAAATGGATCTTTACACTTTTCCCATCATGATTTCTTGCTTTTTACATATCCAGTGTTACTTTGTTGTCTTGAGGAACTGCATGATGCTTGTCCTCATGAAAACTAATTGAAGTTTGCAAACCATTTTAATTAGACCTTTCAATGAAATATTAAATAATGGAAAATTCATGATCACCAACCCCTTTAAAAATAATACTTTACTAATAATTTAATTATATTTACGTTTGTTTTACATGCTTAAAATTAAATAAATAATTAACACTATTAAATTCCATGTGTATTCTTTGTGTCTGGACAAAAATAGAGGGCAAATTGAAATAAACATACAAGTCAATGTGTGGTACATTATATCGGTATGATTTTGCTTCCAATATTTTAGAAAATTAATATCCCACAGGTAAAAAATAATGATACTACAATATTATCATACGTGTGAGTGAACAAATTACCACTCCTACATTCACTTTGCCATTTTGTTTATTCTAAAACATATATAATATTGATGAATTGATATATTTAGATCATAAATGTGAATCTCTGAGGTATCTGGCTAAGACCTTAGTGGGAAAGTGGATGAAATGGGTATAAATGATTTCCTGCTCAGAATGATAAAAACTGTTTTGATTTCATGAGAATCATGCATTATTTGAATCAATAAACATTAGATATTAGAAGACAAATGAATTCTTTATTTATGAATCTGAGTAGGGTAAAGGGACCTACAAGAAGGAAAATTATCTGTGAACTGGTTTATGTGTGAAGACAACAAATGAGATATGGAAAACCTATATTTAAAGAGAATTGTGTTTTTAGATGAGACAAAACTGGAGTCAAGGGATTTATAGATGTTATAAAATGAACAAGTAACTATTTTTTTTAATAAAAAAAAAAAGGTAGGACTCTGTCTAATTTTTTTGCTGAATAATTGGAACTGGGAAGAAATCTGATATTGTAAAACCACACCACTAGTTTCAACCACTCATGTTTTATTATAACCTTGACAAGAAAGGCCTATCCCATTAGATCCTGTCTTAGTCTATTTTGTGCTGCAATAACAAAATGCCACAGACTGGATAATTTGTTATTAACAAAAACTTATTGGCTCATGCTTCTGGAGGATGGGAAGTCCATGATTGGGGGTCCGGCATCTGGCAAGGAACTTCCTGCTGAGAAATTCCATGGTAGAAAGTCAAACAGAGGATGAGAGAGAGAGAGAGAGAGAGAGAGAAGTCGGCTGAACTCATTCTCAAATGAGGAACCCACTCTTGTGATAAAGGCATTAGTCAAATTCAATGGCATTCTGTTAGTTATTTTTAAATGTATAATTAAATTATTAATGACTGTAGTCTGAGTGTCATGTTATCAAATACTAGGTCTTATTATTTGTTTCTAAATGCATTATTTGGAAATTAAATTTTAACATGAGTTTGGAATCAGATAAACATTCAAACCGTCTTTTATCTTCTACCATGTATATTGAAATAATCTTTTAAAATATCTATCATTTTTATAACATTAAATATCTGCAAACACTAATGATTAAGATTGATCTCATTGTCTTTTCTAGGTACATGGTCTGATATATAACAGATGCTCAATCAGTGTCTATAGAAATGAACTATAAATCCATCCTGTGAGTAATTAAAATATTATTTTACCTATAGATATTGTATAGAGAATGGTATCTTAACAGCATTTCAAAGATTTATATTTAAATAAAACAAACAACTAAAATCCAAAATGGAACTAAAGAGACATGGGCAACCTACTTTCACTTTTTTAAAATATATTTTTAGTCATTTCAATTTATACATTTTTACTTTGTAGTCAAGCCAATTTATTCTGAATTCTGAATGAATCTGTATACTGACAATTGATTTATTAGTCCATTTTTTTTTTTTTGAGACAGAGTCTCTATCGCCCAGGCTGGAGGGCACTGGTGTGATCTCAGCTCACTGCAACCTCTGCCTCCCATGTTCAAGCGATTCTCCTGCCTCAGCCTTCTGAGTAGATAGGATTATAGGCACATGCCTCCACATTTGGCTAACTTTTGTATTTTTAGTAGAGATGGGGTTTCACCATGTTGGTCAAGGGGGTCTATTTGTCTTTTTAATATATGCTTGTCTGTAAAGAAATATAGATCTCTATTTGTATTCTGAGCTCCTAGCACTTATGATGCTGTTGTTAATATGTTAAGTGAATTATCAGCCAGCTGAAGCACTTAAATGACAGTATCAAGTACTTCAACAGCATTAATTTTTTTAAAAGCTCTGATTATATAATTTGTTTTGACTCTAATTTGCTCTGAGATGCAAACAAATACACGGATTTTTCACAATCTAAATTATAAGTGAATAGAAAAATAGATAATACGACTATATTCAATAATTAAGAAAAAACGTATTGATGTTCCAAATACACTATAAATAGAGAAAATACATTCAATATGAAATTTTCTAAACATATATTTGTCTACTTGGATAATTATGTTTCATTTATGAGTAATTATTTCTAATATATTTTTCAAAAAATCCCCAAGTATTCAAAATATCAAATACTTCACACTAGGCAGCAAGTCCTCTTATGTTAATGTTTCAGAGAATATTGACTGTGTCTGTGTATGTTTGTGTATATGAACAAACTTACTACTTAGGAGGAAAGACTCACTGAACACCTTTTTGTCACACTGTTATTCCATTTCTTTCCAGAATTATCCACATCCAACAGTAATTATTTATTATTCAATGTCATCACTTCTTTATTTAAACCAACATTTGAATGCCCACTATAAGCCTTAGGTACTACATAAAGAGTAGAGTAAAACATTCACAAAATTTGCAAAAGTAACACAAGTTGATGTACTTATTAATATGCATAGTATTGTTTTCATATTTTGAAACATTTTAAAATAATAACAGAGTCATATATTCTTCTAGTTTCGACAGCTTTAGAAATTTTTATGAAATATATTTTTGAGATAATCCATCTTAAAGCAAATAACTATAGGTAAGACATATAATAGGATATATAAAATTCTCGTAAGAATGGCTCATATGTATATAACATGTATCAATTGTGAGAATACACTGCATGTATTTATATATTGTGTAACCTATTATTCTTTCTTTTGTTATAAAAATCACAGTGCCACAAAAATTTTAGATATGTCAGTCCAGATGCATACACTTTATTTGTATGTCTAGGAGAGGAATTGCTGACTCAAAGGATACAAAAATTACCTACATAAAATTTTTCATTTTTTAAGTTTAATATTATACCATAATGCCTTTACACTGTTGGTGAGAGTGTAAGTTAGTTCAACCATTGTCAAAGATAGTGTGGCAATTCCTCAAGGATCTAGAACCAGAAATACCATTTGACCCAGCAATCCTGTTACTGGGTATATACCAAAAAAATTACAAATCATTCTACTCCAATGGTTTATAGTTCTCCTTGAAGAGTTCCTTCACATCCCTTGTTAGATGTATTTCTAGGTAGTTTATTATCTTTGTAACAATTGTGAATGGGATCCATTCATGATTTGGCTCTCTGCTTGTCTACTGTTGGAGTGATGGAATGCTTGTGATTTTTACACATTGATGTTTGTATCCTGAGACTTTGCTGAAGTTGCTTACCAGTTTAAGGAGTTTGGTGGGGGGCTGAGATGATGGTGTTTTCTAAATAGAAAATCATGTTGAGGGAATGTGTTAACTTCTCTTCCCAAGTCCACAAGGGGTGATTTCAAAGGCAAGAACTTCCCAGAGACATGCCTGACCTGCCTTCTTTCATGTCCCCATCCGGGAGCTTAGAGGTGTTTGTCAACTTACGCTCACCCAGCAAGGTAAACTGCCCAGGTAAGCTGCTTTTGTTTAGAAAGCCCAGGAAAAGCCATGGGAGGACTGTGGGCCAAACAACCAATCAGATGTCAAAGTCAAAAAATCAACCACTCCAGAGGAAATATGGAAGAACTCCTCTCACTAGACAAGAACTTGAATGGGGCGAGAGTAACCCCCAGATTTAAAGACCCCCTGGCCACTCACCTGTGTACACTCCACCTCTGGATCCCCTCCCACAACATCGTGGGAATTCCCTCTCTCTCTCTCTCTACTTCTCTTTCTCTCTCTCTGCCTAGTAAATCGCTTTTCTGCAAAACTCCTTGGGTCCAATATTTACATGAACGAGCCCATGGCACCTCCAGGGCCTCTTCCCCCTTTCCTGGGGCAGGGGCCAAGAACCTGAAACACCCCGTAACAATGTCATCTGCAAAAAGAGACAATTTGACTTCCTCAGAAAAGGTGAAATGTGCCCGTGTGTTTAACAGGCAACAGTAGAGTTCCGAGTTAACATTGCATAAGTGGATCCCAATTTTGCTAAAATTTGACCAATGTGGGGAAAATAATGTGTCATGCTTAGTGTACTTTACAGAGTTTTACCATGTTAGGAAGTGTTATGTTAGTCCCCTGTATAAACTTACTACTTCATGTAACATGCCTACAGGCTACATTGGATAAAGGTCCAATAGTAGAAGTTCCAGGTTAGGCTCAGGAAGCTGAACACATCCAGCATCTGTTCAGCACTAAAAGGTTTTCGGGCTTTCACTGAAGACTTCGGTACCTGACTCATGATTCTCTTTTCCATACTATGACTTGCTTTATCCTCAGTGACCTTTTCAACAAACATGTCACCTTCTCTTGCTCCACGTAGCCACCCACCTCCATGGCCACAGCCCAGAGTCTGTCCTCAGAGAGGCTCTCCCAATGGCCGTGAGGGCTCTTGGAGCACATGGAGACCTCCGATGCTTTGTTACTGGCAGAATGTATCTACGTCCATACGGGGCTGCACAACCTCAATCCTTGCCTCCTCAGAAGAAGGAAGTGGGACTGAGGGGCATAAGGTAGAGGGAGAGACCAAGGTAAGTTTCAGAGGAGGAGTGAAACTTTATCAAAATGCTTCAGAGCAGGAATGAAAGGAAAGAAAGTACACTCGGAAGAGGGCCAAGCCGGCAACTTGAAAGACAGATGCACGGCTTGATCTTTTGACTTGGGCTTTTATATGTTGGCATACTTCTGGGGTCTTGTGTTACTTCTCTCCACTCGCCCAACTCTTGAGATCTTATTGGGAAGCTGCTGATCACCAGTTTCAGATGTTTTCTGTCTACTGGGAGCCTGCCTTTCCCGGTGCTGGCTGTGACCAATTATTACTTTAGAGAGAGAGCATTAACAACAACCTGACCATCCCCTGATGGTTGCCCAACACTCCTGGTGTGTGTGTTGGGGGAGCCCTCCCCCGCCCTGCTCATATCCGACTAGCTACCTACTGTAACAGGCTGACCCCTCCTTTTATTTCCCGTCCCTGATAAGAGTACTTCATCCAGATAAGAGTGTGTAGTTACTCACTTGAAAATCAGGGAGGCTGGGAGCAGTGGCTGACACCTGTAATCCAGATACTTTGGGAGGCTGAGGCAGGAAGATCATGTGAGGCCAGGAGCCAGGACAACATAGGGACACCCCATCTCTGCAAAAAAATAAAAAATTAGCCAGGCATGGTGGTGTGTACATGTAGTCCTAGCTACACAAGGCTAAGGTGGGAGGCTTGTTTGAGCGCAGGAGTTGGAGGCTGCAGTAACTATGATCATGCCACTGCACTCCAGCCTGGACAACAGAATGAGACCCTGTCTCTAAAAAATAAACAAAAAATCACAAAAATCAGGACTAGAGTAGACGCCATAGGTGCTGAAAAAATTATGGAGCCCTTGTCTCTAGATGTAACTTCAAAAGTATAAGTAAGTCCAATTTCTGAGTTGGTTCTCATGGTGACTAGTTTAGCGTTCTTTAGAGGGAGGGTAGGGAGGAGGCGTGGAGAGAATATAGTATTCTTAAATTTGTTTTTCAATTTTGAGTGCCCTCTCCTTGGTACCCCAAGTATGGGTTTAGTGGGTTCACTGGGTAATTGGAAGCATTCTTTTACAAATACCCTTATCTCTGCTGCACACTTGTTTCCCACTGCCCCGCCAGGCAAAAGTCAACACAAGTTCAACTGTGCCCCACCTCAGCATGCCTCAGGATCACCTGAAATGCCTGTTTTTGTCGCTTGTTCCAAATGCCACGGTGGGATTGCAGCCCACCTCAGCTTGCACCGGCCACGCACACTTCCCTGAGGTCTGCCACCACCCAGACAGTCCACCCTGAAGCCCTCAGCCACAGGGTCCTCTCATCCCTCACCATGGCGACCCCTGGCTTGCAGGCCAGCCCTCTCACCTCCTCTTCTCTATCGCCTCCAAGGCCTGAAATTCAGTACCCTCAGGGCCTCTTGAGACAGAGAGGCTTGTGAAAGGAGAGGCTAGCTCCGGCCATCTTTGTCTAGACCTGTTCTGCTGAGATTGCTACTTGAATGCAGCTGCCCAAGGCTGGCAAGGAGCATGGAGGAGACCACTTCCTCCCAGGGATTCAAGAGGGAACACGATCCTAAGCCCCTATTGGACCGCATGCCTTCAGACCTAGCTAGGAGATTTAGGAGTCACTCTCTATCTTTTAAAATTTTTTTTGTAGAGACAGGTTCTCACTGCGCTGGTCTTGAATGCCTGGCCTCAAGTGATGGTCCTCCCTCCTCCAGCTCCTGAAGTGCTGGGATAAAAGGCATGAACCACCATGCCCAGCCTCACTCTCCTCCTCTCTGAGTGCCCCTTCCATCTAACTGATCAAATTCTTCGCATGATGGAAAATTGCATCTATGTTTTGCAGAACTTGTTCTCATATGGGCTCTGAAAGAGCCAGGTTCCTGTTCTAGATATTTAAGAAGAAATTTTTATCATGAAGGAAACTTTTTTCTCTCTTAAAAACCTGACTTTTGACCAGGTGCGGTGGCTCACGCCTGTCATCCCAGCACTTTGGGAGGACAAGGCGGGCAGATCACTTGAGGTCAGGAGTGTGAGACCAGCCTGACTGACATGGAGAAACCCCATCTCTACTAAAAATACAAAATTAGCTGGGTGTGGTGGCTCATGCCTGTAATCCTACTTGGGAGGCTGAGACAGGAGAATCACTTGAACCTGGGAGGTGGAGGTTGTGGTGAGCCGAGATGGTGCCATTACACTCCAGCCTGGGTGACAAGAGCAAAACTCCACCTCAAAAAACAAAAAAACAAAAACAAAAAAACCCAAAAACAAACCTGACTCCTGCCATTGTGCCATTGAAAGCTTGGATTCAAACCTAATGTTTCTGCTATATTCTTTTAAGAAAGGTCTATTTTGAACATCATAATTGATCAATGACTTTTTTCTTCTTCATCTTTTTTTTATATTATATAAAAGTCTTTTTAAAAATAATAGGCTGGGTGCGGTGGCTCACACCTGTAATCTCAGCACTTTGAGAGGCCATGGGGGGTGGATCAGTTAAGGTCAGGTTAAGGGGTATTACATAGGAGACCAGCCTGGCCAACATGGTAAAACCCCATCTCTACTAAAAATACAAAAATTAGCTGGGTGTGGTGGTGTGCACCTGTAATCCCAGCTGCTTGGGAGGCTGAGGTAGAAGAATCACTTTAACGGGAGGTGAAGTTTGCAGTAAGCCAAGACCGTGCCGTTGCACTCCAGCCTGGGTGACAGGGCAAGACTCTGTCCCTAAATAAATAAATAATAAATAAATAAAAGAGACAAGGTCTCACTATGTTGCCTAGGCTGGTCTTGAACTCCTGGACTCAAGTGATCCTCTCCGCCTCTGAAAGTGCTAGGATTACAGGCATGAGCCACGCTGTACCTGACCTCTATGGCTTTTTTTGTTGCTCTGAACTGTATTTCACCCTCTGCCCCAAACAAGCATCAGTGGGTCAAAAGGTCTTTGGGCTGTAAAAAAAGTAGAGGAATAAAAAAGACCTAGGGCTCTGTTAAAAAGCATGCACACTATACCTCACTTCCCACCCCTACCTGCAGCTCCCAGGTTTGGCTTGGCCTGGACAGTGTTTGATACAACATTTAACTAATTGTCAGTGTTTTCCGTTGGATAATGTCATCTATGAAGCTGTCTGTCTGCCTCCTCCTGTAGCATGGCCACACTGGGCCGTGGCAGAAGCACTGGGGCCCACTTTGATTAATCCTGCCCTCTCCAGTTTGCTGGAACCCCTCCTGGCTGCCTCAGACATTGGCCTCTGAGGGCACTGACCTTAAGCAGGGTTTCTCACAGCCTCAAAAGCCTTTCTCTGTCTTTCCTTTTACAAACTCCTTCAGACCTTTGTGCCTTCCTGAAAGTCCTTACTCTCCCCAACACCCATTCCCCTACACTCTCACCAGCTTACTAATTTTGTTGAGAAAATTGAGGCCAAAAGTATAGAATATTCTCTCTACTGTCCAACCTACAAACTTTTCTATATCTGTACAAATCTTGCCTCACTCTTAGAGGATGGGGTGGTCCTGTTTTTGGTCAAAGCAATTTCTTCAGTTATACTATTTTAAAAACATATTGTTTTTTATAATTATAAAAATGATATAGCCTCAAAACTCTAAAGCCAAAGTTAAAAATAATTCACCCTTGCCACAAACCTACAATGATATCACTGCCCAAAAGCAAATACTGTAAAATTACTGTTAAATATTTGGTAGCCATCCACCAGGTCTACACACACACACACACACACCCCTAAACATATATGTGTACACATAATTTTATTGTTTTTTTCCAAAACAGTGATTGTATATTTTTGTACAAGTTGTCTTTTTCTACTTAACAGTGATGGTGAATGCCTTTATTTATCAGTACATGTAAATCTACTGTCTTCTAGGGCAATTTAGTGCTGAATGCATCAAGCATGTCATATTTATTATTAAACTCTTTTAAAAAATAGCAAAAAAGTAGTATATACTTACTAAAAGTTATACAAATTATACAGAAGGGTAAAATATGAAAGATACTTTTTTTTCTTATACTCCCACTCCCATTCTCCGAGGCATGACTATTATTAACAGCTTACTGGGAATCTCCACAGACTTTTTTCTTTTTTGAGGTGCAGTCTTGCTTTGTCACCCTGGCTGGAGTACACTGGCTCGATCTTGGCTCACTGCAACCTCTGCCTCCCAGGTTCAAGTTATTCTCCTGCCTCAGCCTCTTGAGTAGCTGAAATTATAGGCAACTGCCACCATGCCTGGCTAATTTTTTGTATTTTTTTTTAGTAGAGATGGGGTTTCACTATGTTGGTCAGGCTGGTCTCAAACTCCTGACCTCGTGGTCCACCCACCTCAGCTTCCCAAAGTGCTGCGATTACAGGCATGAGCCACCCTGCCTGGTCTCTACAAACTTTTTAAAAAGTCCGGTTAATTGATGTGTAATTCACATGCAGTAAAACCTACCATTTGTAGTGTACGGTTTTATGAACTGGTAAAAATACATATAGTTGTGCAACCAAAAACACGATTGAGTTACAGAACATTTCCATAACAACAAGAAACTTTATTTGTGTCTGTTTCTAGTCACCCGCTCCCTAACTCCCAGCACTGGCACCCATTGATCTGTTTTCTGTTTCTATAGTTGTACTTTTTCTAGAGGGCCATATGAATGGAATTATACAATGTGCAGCCTTTTGAGACTGAGTCTCACTCTGTCACCCAGACTGGAATGCAGTGGTGCCATCTTGGCTCACTGCAACCTCCACCTCCTAAGTTCAAGCAATTCTCCTGCCTCAGCCCCCTGAGTAGCTGGGATTACAGGCGTGTGCCACCATGCTTGGCTAATTTTTGTATTTTTAGTAGAGATGGCATTTCACCACATTGGCCAGGCTGGTCTCGAACTCCTGACCTCAAGTGATCCGCCCATCTCCACCTCCCAAAGTGCTGGGATTACAGGCCTGAGCCGCCATAGAGCCATGGCTTTGTTCACCTAGCATAATGCATTGGAGAGTCATCCACGTAGATGTGTGTTTATTTGTCTAGTACATAGAAATGGTTTTTGTTCCTGGAAATGGGGTCATGCTATACCCGGAATGTAGCTATTTCTTTTCTTGTTGTTTACTTAAATATTATAAATCAATTTCTCTGTAACTTACTACATCTGGATCTAATTCTTTCTTTTTAATAGCTGCCCAGTGTTCCATTATATACTTTCCATATAACGTATTTAACTGTTCTTCTCTTAATGAACAATCAGGTCATTCCAATTTTTCACTATTCCAGCATGTAAAAAAGTATAAACAGGTAAAATACATACTGGTTCATAATTTCTTCTGAATGTGTAGATAGAGTCTTAGAAGTAGAACTGCTGAGTCAAAAGGTACATTTAAAATTGTTAATTTGGGTGATGGACACCCTGAAAGCCCTGTCTTCACCAATACACAATCTCTGTATGCAACAAAATTACACTTGTACCCCATACATATTTTTATTTTTATACAAATAAAAAGAATTTGATAAACACTTACAAATTACTCTCTACAATGTTGTATACATTTGAGCTCCATCAGTGTCTATTGAAGTATCTTTATCTCCATAGCCTTACCAACAACACATAAATTATTTTTTGAATTTTTCTCAATCTTATTAAGTGAAGGATCTCATTCACATAGCTTTCATTCTTAATGAGGTTGATTATTATATATATATATATATATATATTAGCTATTCAAGTTTGTTATCTATGAAATGCCAGTTTCTAGCTTTTGCTCATATTTTCTATTAGGCTGTTATTTCAAAAAATGAATTTGGGCCAGCATAGTGGCTCACACTTATAATTCTAGCGCTTTGGGAGGCCAAGGCTGGTAGAGTACCTGTGGTCAGGAGTTTGAGACCATCCTGGCCAACATGGCAAAACCCTGTCTCTACTAAAAATACAAAAAGATTAGCTGGGCGTGGTGGCAGGTGCCTGTAATCCCAGCTACTTGGGATCTGAGGCAGGAGAATTGCTTGAACCTGGGAGGCGGAGGTTACAGTGAGCCAACTTTGCACCACTGCACACCAGCCTGGGGGATGGAGCGAGACTCTGTCTCCAAAAAAAAAAAAAAAATTTTTTTCTGAAGGAGTTTTTATATATTAGGTAGA
>CAUYQU010086588.1:0-88516 GCA_963574635.1 Cheracebus regulus
ACAACAGATGCTGGAGAGGATGTGGAGAAATACGAACACTTTTACACTGTTGGTGGGAGTGTAAATTAGTTCAACCATTGTGGAAGACAGTGTGGCAATTCCTCAAGGACCTAGAAATAGAAATTCCATTTGACCCAGCAAGCCCATTACTAGGTATATATCCAAAGGATTATAAATCGTTCTATTATAAAGACACATGCACATATATGTTCATTGCGGCCCCGTTTACAATAGCAAAGACTTGGAACCAACCCAAATGCCCATCGATGATACAGTGGACAAGGAAAATGTGGCACATATACACTATGGGATACTATCCAGCCATAAAAAACAATGAGTTCGTGTCCTTTTCAGAGACATGGATGAATCTGGAAACCATCATTCTCAGCAAACTGACACAAGAACAGAAAATCAAACACCGCATGTTCTCACTCGTAGGCGGGTGTTGAACAATGAGAACACATGGACACATGGAGGGGAGCATCACATACTGGGGTCTGTTGTGGGGGCTAGGAGAGGGACAGTGTGGGGTGGGGAGACTGAGGATGAATAACATGGGGAGAAATGCCAGATATAGGTGATGAGGAGATGGAGACAGCAAGCCACCTTGCCATGTATGTACCTATGCAACAATCCTGCATGATCTGCCCATGTACCCCAGAACCTAAAGTACAATAATAAATAAATATATATACATATATATATATATATATATATAATTTTACATTGCTCACAAAAACATATTTTTCAAAACTGAGTAAAATAAAGCAAACATTTTTTTCAGAAAAATAATTTAAAACATGTAATTTATATTATATTGATCCATTTTACAGGCTTGAAAAGTTGTGGTAGATTAGACTGGTATTCAAAATACTTTTTCCCTCCTTTTCATGACTTGTGTGTACCTGACTCTTTGGGCTCTGCCATGTAGCTTTTTTTGGCCAATGAAATTTATGTAGAAGCAATGTTATTCTGGTTCTAAGCCTGACTTAACAGTAGGGTGGTCAGTTTCAGCCAATAAAAAACAGAGTGCCTTTAAATTTAAAGTTAAATTTAAAATTCAGATATGTCACAAATATTTTTAACATAAGTATATCCCATGCAATATTAGGGCTATTCTTTAAAAAGTACATTAAGTCCACTCTTCTTTGAAGACTTGTCTCACAGCTACCCTTACACATTATCCATAGACACCCGTGGTAACACCTTCTCTGATCTTACCTTTATTATCACACTCACCACATAGTATTGTAATCATATGCTTTTGCCTTCTCTTGCTAAATGTTAAAAGCTGCACTTGATGTATAGGTAGTCCTCAATAGGCATTTATTGAAATTTTCATGAAATATTATCTTAAAGGAAGAGGGATGAACCCTTTGCTCACATTGAAAATTTCTGGAAATAAGAATCTCTGTATTCTTTTTTACCTGTATCAGAAGTTCACATAAAGGTCTCTATAGTAAGTGTAATTTATTTATAGTATTTCTGTTATATATGACAGAGCATTGTCACTATGTCAGAATATTAATTAAAAATACTATTATCCATAAAGTACATGAAGTATTTTAATATATGATTAAAATTATAATTTTTACTTTGGTTGATATAGTTCTCCCCAAGAAACATTTTTGTATGAAGAAAACATCAAACTACTTGAATATTTATCTTCATGATCTATGTTTCAATGCCTTTATAAATAAGATTATAGATTGGTAGCTAAATGGGTGGAGAGAGAATCTGTGGGGAAAGTGCTGGACATGACTAATGTTTGTTTCTCTTCAGAGATTTGTTTGAAAGGTCATAGCCAAAGTTATTAAATCTGTAACTTTGTTAAAAAAATACCCTATTACTAAAGAAAAGTATTCCATTTGATTTACTCCAAGTGGAGAGTGGTGAATCGATATTTGTTGAATTGAAGCACATTAAAAATCTATTTCCTATAATTTTATGTAGAGCTCCTGAGTTATTTCTCAGGGAAGGAAAAAAAGGTCTAAGTTTGAAAATCTCAGTGAATAATAACAATTGTGTTTCCAAATGCTTTCTCTATTATTATTTGCTATGCTCCCCTTTCCACTGTCCTTACGAATACTCTTCTAACTTTTTAAAAATTAATCTCCTGTGTAGAGAATCAGAAAATGGAGCTAACTCACAGATGGAAAGTTAGAATTTGGGCCAGACAGCTAACATATTCATCCACTGTCTTCCAGGGTTAGTCAAGTGTGTCCAGCTGGTTTAGCATAATAGGAGACTTATTAATACAACATAGCATCATAACCAGTGAACTGAGACTAAATTTTCTTTCAATAGAAATGAAACTATACAGTCCTGGTGAGTGTTCCACAGACTATGGGGAAAAGCACAAACCAGTTGAAACTTAGGATTCCTCAGGACCTAACAAAAGGATTTTCATCATGGCAAGCCAAATACATATTTGCCTGGTGCTGAATTGTATATCTCATTTACTATGAAGACTTTTCCATCAATAGCTAATAATAGCCACATAGGGTAGATTTTTAGGGCACTTAGGAATAGACAAACTACAGTGTTCAAATAAAAATATTCTGACAGTGACTTGAATTCCAGGTTGCTACAAGGTAGAAAGCCTGACTTAAAATTCACAAGTGACATTTTAGTAATTTTGATTTCAATAAGGGCTCATCAATTTGTCACAGATTTTACAGTGAATATTTTAAGCTCTATCATCTAATTATGAGACAAATTCTCCTTTACATCTTCCCTACTCAACAGATATTTTCAGAGAAGTGGAGAAGTCAGACAATTCTAAAACTAAGTTACATAAGCAAACAAAATTCTTAGGCTTAAAATATCTAAGGGAGTCCAGAACTTATGTAGATAAATTTTTCAACTTTCAAATATATCTTTTCTGTCTTTTGCCTCTAACATTATGATATTTATTAATCTTAACTCTTTGGAAACATAAAGTATAAGTCTAAAAACCTAGAAATGACCTTACGATGATGAAGTCAGCAATGATACTATTATTATGGTGAATGTCAGAAGGTTGTTGTAAAGAGGAAGCATGGTGTACTGAAGAGCATGGACACCAGGATTTAAATACTGGCTTCACTAATTACCTGCTTGGACCCATAGCATCAGTTGTATTTTAAACTGCACTTATTATACTCTGGGAAAATTGTAATTGTATCTACTTCATAGAATTCTTATGAAACCTTTTCTTTTTTGAGACAAGGTTTCATCCTGTTACCCAGGCTTAAATGCAGTGGCATGATCTTGGCTCACTGCAGCCTCAACCTCCAGGGCTCAACCAATCCTCCCACCTCAGCCTCCCAAGTAGCTAGGACTATAGGCACTCACCACTATGCCTGGCTTTTAAAAACCTTACTGTAGAGAAAGGGTTTTGCATGTTGCCCAGGCTGTTGTTGAACTCCTGGGGTCAAGCAATCCACCTACCATGGCTACCCTAAAGTACTAGGATTATAGACATGCGCCAGCATTCTCAGCCTCATAAGGACTATAATATAAAACACTTAGAATAATGATATAATAAAAAACTCAAGCATAGACATTATTACTATAATTACCAGAAATATTATTAATCAGCTACAGAAAGAAATGTATTTCAATCACAAGTTTGTCACATACTAGCTTCTTAAACTTGAACAATTTGTTTAGCTCCTTTGACTCAGTTTTTTTCTACGTCATAAAAGGATAATATTGTCTACCTTATAGATATGCTGAGAGGTTTAAACAAACCTTCCTGAGAAGTTTATACTGTAAAGCAACCATATAATTTCTGGCATAGCATTTAATAGGCAATAGCAAATGTTATTATCACCTATTTTTTCAAGGTTAAACAGTATTTTAAAGGCAAATATTGAGAAGTTAAAAAAATATTTTTAAAGTCTCTTTCTAAATGTAATTAGGAAATAAAGACATACAGCGTATACTAGGAAATACATCATTTAAATATTTAAAATTTTTATAGCTCACAGTAAACTGGACTTTGCCAATATATGAATATTTATTTATATCTAAAACAAACTACCATGTGTTTTTGTACGAATGTATTATATATATAAATAGACTAAAACAATGATATAACACGTTATTAAAAATGTAAAATGTGGCCAGGCATTGTGGCTCAGACCTGTAATCCCAGCACTTTGGGAGGCTGAGACAGGCAGATCACAAGGTCAGGAGTTCAATACCAGCCTGGCCAACATGGTGAATCCCCATCTCTACTAAAAATACAAAAATTAGCCTGGTGTGATGGCACACACCGGTAATCCCAGCTACTCAGGAGGCTGAGGCAGGCAAATCACTTGAATCCAGGAGGCAGAGGTTGCAGTGAGCCTAGATTGTGCCACTGCACTCCGGCCTGGGAAACAGAGCAAGACTCTTTCTCAAAAAAAAAAAAAAAGGAATTTTTTTTTTTTTACTCTTGCTAAAACAGTATTAACAATATATATGTATATTATTCTTTAGGAAATTGAAATGCAGTACAATTAAGTATGCCTCATTTATTTTTAATCTTGCTTTAGCATTTTGTGATATAGCAATAAAAAGGTCTCATTTTTGACTGTCATAACTGAAAATTAATTCAAATGGTAGAAAGGCATTATTGACTGTACTTTAAAAATTACCAAAAATTTAAGTTTATCAATTATACAAAGTTTATGTTGAATTTCATCTCCTAAAATTTATTCTTCTGTGAGTCAATTGATTATCAACCTAACTGCAAAATATTTTATTTTTATATAATAGAATTCAAACCCCTCCAAAGATTTTTAAAAATGTGTGTTTCAGAGATGATATAGACTGCAGATATGAATGTTTTTAGGGATGATATACAACACTTTTGTCAGTAATACCCCTAGGAATGGAAACAATTCTTAACGTCAATTTTTCATCTCTCCACAGTGAGAGTTTCTTTCAAAATGCATTTTTTTCCTAACTTATCTTTTTAAATTTGTACAAATTTATAAGTACATGTGCAATTTTGTTACATGCATTGACTGTGTACTTGTCAAGTCAGGACTTTTAGGCTATACATTACCCAAATGATAATAATAATGAGAACCTATTGTACACATTAATTTCTCATTATCTACCCACTTCCCATGTGCTGTTCCTTCTGAGTCTAGATTGTCTACCCATCCACTCTCTATGTTCATGAGTATACATTTTTTACCACCCAATTATGAGTGAAAATATGTGACATTTGACTTTCTGTGACTGGCCTGTTTCACTTAAGACAG
Organism: Cheracebus regulus; assembly: GCA_963574635.1. NCBI lineage: Eukaryota > Metazoa > Chordata > Mammalia > Primates > Pitheciidae > Cheracebus > Cheracebus regulus. The sequence goes on from CAUYQU010086588.1 coordinate 5,241, forward strand.
TGACTTACATTTCCCCTTGTGTTGTTGCAGAGGACATAATTTCATTCTTTTCTTGTGGCTGAATAGTGTTCTATTATGTATATAGTCTACATTTTATTTACCCATTCATTCAGTGATGTATGCTTAGGATGATTTTATATCTTTGGTATTATGAATAGTGCTGTGATAAACATATGAGTGAAGGTATCTTTTTGATATATTGATTTTTTTTCCTTTGGATAAACATCTATTAGTGGGATTGCTGGAACAAATAAATGATAATTCTATTTTTTTTTGAGAAATATCCATACTGTTTTCCCTGATGCTGCTCTAATTTATATTCCAGTAGTGTATGAAAGTTCCTTTTTATTCACCTCTTCAATGACATCTGTTATTTTTTGTCATTTTAATAGTAGCCATTCTGACTCAGGTAAGATAATGTCTCATTGTGGTTTTGATTTGCATTTCTTTAGTGATTAGTGATGTTGAGCATTTTTTAAAAATACCATTGTCCACTTGTATGTCTTCTTTTGAGAAATGTCTGTTTATATCCTTTGCCCATTTTTAAAAATGAGATTATTTGTTTTCTTAGTGTGGAATCGTTTGAGTTCCTTATATATTCTGCATATTAGTCTACTGTGAGATACATAGTTTGCAAATATTTTCTCCCATTCTGCTGGTTGTCTTTTTACTCTGCTGATTGTTTCTTTTGCTGTGAAGAAGCTTTGTAGTTTAATTAAGTTTCATTTGTCTCTTTTTGTTTTTCATGCGTGTGGTTTTGAGGTCTTACTCATAAATTATTTGCCTGAACCAGTGTCTAGAAGAGTTTTTACTAGGTTTTCTTCTAGTATTTCTATAATTTTGAGACTTACATTCAAGTTTTTAATCCATCTTGTTATGAATTTTGTATATGGTGTGATGGGGTACAATTTTATTTTTCTGCATATGACAATTCCATTTTTCTAGCACCGTTTATTGAAAACAGTATCTTTTCCCCAATGTCTGTTCTTTGACTTTGTCAAAGACCAGTTGATTTAAAATATATGGCTTTGTTTCTAAACTCTCTATTCTATTCCATTGATCTACATGATTATTTTTATACAAATACTTATAGCTATACAAAGCTATAAGCTTTGTCTTATAATTTAAAGTCAGGTGATGTAATGCCTCTAACTTTGTTCTTTTTGTTCAGGATTTATTTGGGTTCTTTTCTTTTGGTTCTATATGAATTTTATAATTGTTTTGTAGTTCTGTGAAAAATGACATTGGTATTTTGATAAAGATTGCATCAAATCTGTAAATTGCTTTTGGAAGTATGGTCCTTTTAACAATGTTTATTTTTGTGTTTCATGAGTATGAAAGTTTTTTGCATTTGTTTGTGTCATCTACAATTTCTTTCAACAGCATGTTGTAGTTTTTATTGTAGAGATCTTTCACCTCCTTGGTTAAATTTATTCTCAAGTATTTTTGCTGTTGCTTTGTAAGTAGAATTGCCTTCTTGATTTCTTGCTCAGTTACATCATTATTGGTGTATACAAATGCTACTGACTTTTGTGCTTTAATTTTGTATCCTCAAACTTTACTGAATTAATTTATTACATCTAAGAATTTTTTGGTGGAGAGTAGGTTTTTATAGATGTAAGAAAATATCAGCAAAGAAGAACAGTTTGTCATCTTCTTTTCCAATTTGTATGTCTTTTATTTCTTTTTCTTGCCTGATTACTCTGGTTAGGACTTCCAATAATATGTTGAATAGGCATGGTGAAAGTGGGCATCCTTGTCTTGTTCCAGTTCTTAGGAGAATTGCTTTCAACTTTTCCTCAGCTTATGAGTTGTGGGTTTGTTGTACATAGCCTTTGTTATTTTGAGATATGTTCTTTCTCTGCCTGCTTTGTTGAGGGTTTTTATCATAAAGGAATTATGAATTTTATCAAATGCCTTTTGTGTGTCTGTTAAGATGATCACATGGTATTTTGCCTTTGATTATGTGATGTAGAGCATTTATTGATTTACATATGTAAACCATTCTTGCATCACTGAGATAAATTCAACTTGATCATGATGTATTACGTTTTTGATGTGCTGTTGGATTCAGTTTGCTGGGATTTTGTTATGAAGTTTTGTATCAATGCTCATCAGGCATATTGGTCTGTAGTTTTGATTTTTCTTGTGTCTCTGTCTGATGTTGGTATCAGGATGATATTGACCTTGTGGAATAAGTTAAGAAAAATTTTCCCTTGATTTTTTGGAACAGTTTTAGGAGAATTGAAATTAGTTCTTCATTGTATATTTGGTAGTACTCATCTGTGATTTTTTTGGTAGTATTTGTCTGATATTCTTTTTTTGGGAGATTTGAAAAATTATGGGTTCACTCTTGCTACCCCTTATTATTGGGCTGTTTGGGTTTTATATCTTTTTGTGGCTCAATCTTGATAGATTTTGTGCTTATGAATTTATTCATTTTCTCTAGATTTTCTAGTTTGTAAGCATACAGATATTCATAATAATTTATGATAATATTTTGTATTTCTGTGGTATCAGTTGTAATGTCTCCTTTTTCATTCTGAATTCGTTTATTTGGATGTTCTCTCTTCCTATCTTTGTTAGGTGAGCTAGCAGCTTATCAATTTTTTCTTTTCTTAGGACCAACTGTTTCCTCAAGTCTTTGTATTGTTTCCTTAGACTGTGTTTCATTTAGTTCTGCTATAAGCTTTGTTTCTCTTTTTCTGATAAATTGGGGTTTCATTGGATCTTGCTTTTCTAATTCCTTGAGTTGCATCATTAGATTAACTTGTAGTCTTTCTATTTTTTTGAGGTAGGCATTTCATGCTGTAAACTTCTTTCTTAACACTGGTTTTGTTGTATCCAACAAATTTTGGTATGTTGTCTTTTCATTTTCATTTGTTTCAAAAAAATGTTTGATTCCTGTCTTAATTTTTTAATTGACCCAGTGATCATTCAGGATAATGATGCTTAATTAACATACTTTTATAGATTCCAAAGTTTTTCTTGCTATTGATTCTACTATGGCCTGAGAAGACACTTGATATAATTTTGATTTCTAGAAAATGTGTTGAGACCTGTTTTGTGGCCTAACCTATAATCTATGTTGGATAATGTTCCACGTACTATTGAAAATCATGTGTATTCTGCAGCTGTCGGATGGAATATTCTGCAAATGTATATAAGGTCAATTTTGTCTAAAGTCCAACTTCAATATTTTTTGGTTGATTATTTTTGTCAAGATGATATGTCTAATGCTGTGAGTGGGGTGTTAAAGGCTCCCGTTATTACTTTATTTCTTTCTATCTCTCCTTTCAGGTCTAGTAATATTTGTTTTATGAATCTGGGTGCTCCACTATTAGATACATATATATTTAGAATTGTGATATCTTTTTGCCAAATTTATTTATTTATCATTATTTAATGTGCTTCTTTGCCTTTTTTACTGTTTTATCTGGTCATAGTATAGCTCCTGCTTGCTTTTGGTTTCAATTTTCATGGAGTTTCCTTTCTCACTTTCTTACTTTCAGTTGATATATGTCTTTACAGGTAAGGTGAATTTCTTGTAAGTAAAATATAATTGGGTAGTTTTTTAATCTATTCAGTCAATCTTTCTTTTTAACTGGAGCATGTGATCCATTTGTCTACAAGGGAAACGTAGATATGTAATATTTTGTTTCTGTCATATTGATAATTGTTCTCTAGTTGTTTCATTTTTTTGTTTTTTCTTTTTCTCTGATTGTTTTCCATTGTGGTTGGTAGGATTCTGTGGTGATGCCATTTGATTCCTTTCCTTTTCTCTATTGATTAATTGTTCCACCAGTGAGTTTGATACTTTTGTGTATTTTCATGATGGTAAAAATTGTGCTTTTGAATCAATGTTTAAGAATCCCTTAAGCTATTTTTGTAGGACTGGTTTACTGTGACAAATTTCCTTCACATTTTCTTGTCTGGAAAAGACTTTATTTTTCCATCATTTATGTCAGTTAGTTTTGCCGGAAATAGAATTCTTGGCTGCCCGTTTTTTTCTTTCAGCACTTTGAATATAGTATCCCATTTTCTCCTGGCCTGTAAGGCTTCTTCTGAAACAATCTACTGTTAGTCTGATGAGATTTCCTTTACATGTAACCAGATGGTTTTCCGGTGATGTTTTCAGAACTTTCTGTTACACTTTGCCTTTAGACAGTCTGTTTATAATGTGATGTGGTGAAATCCTTTATGCATTGTATTTTCCTGGAGATTACTGAGCCTTCTGTATTTAGATGCCTAGATCTCTTGCTATATTTGGAAAGTTTTCACCTGTTACTTCATTAAATAGGTTTTCTAAACATTTCAATGTCTCTTCAATTTCAGGGATACAAATAATCCATAAATGTTGTCACTTTGTATTGTCCCAAACACCTCAAAAATGCTTTGACTGTTCTTTTTTAAATTTTTATCTAGTCAAATTATTTCAGAAAAACTTGTATTCAAGTTCTGAAATTCTTCCTTGTTTGTTTTAGTCTGTTGTTGAAGCTTTTTAATATGTTTTGTGTTTCCTTCAATAAAATCTTTAGTTATAGAATTTCTGAGCTTTTTTTGTCTTATTTTATCTTTTAAGATATCAATCTCCTTCATGAATTTCTCATTCATATTCTGAATTATTTTTTCTGAGCTCTTTATATTGGTTTTCAGATTTATCTTGCATCTTATTTAGCTTCTTTAAAAATTAATTTTTGAATACTTTAGGATTTTTTGTTAACATTTATTGCTTGAGAAATATTGTGTTTTTGAGACTGTTATACCTCACTCTTTAATGTTTCCCATATCTTTATTTTGATTTATGCACATCTGGTGTAAATATTGCTGCTTCCTCTTTTTAAAATATCCTTTCACTGTGATGAAAGCTTTCTCCTGAAGATGCTGCTATAAGGTTGGTTAGGCAGGACTCTTTGGTTTTGCTTCTGTGTGCATGTAGTAGTGAAGACTCTGTGTGATTTCTTTGACTATAAACAACATTATTGGTATCTGCAATTTCCTTAGTGTGTTAGAGTGCAGTTATTTGTGGAGGCCGTAGTGAAGTTGTGCTAGGGATTGGTATGCCAGATAGGCTAATTCTTGTGCTTCTGGGTGGCTTTCTCAAATGTGAGTTGTGTAGTAGCAGTGTAATGGGTGGATAAGCAGGAGGATCTCAAGACAATTGGTGGCTGGCATAGTATAGTAGTGATGTTAGCAGTGTTGAGAGGCTTTTCTTGGTTTTTATTGCTTTGTGCTTGGCAGTGGTTGAAATGGGTTTTGCAGACTGGCCTCCAGGCCAGCAGGCAGTGCTTGCAGGTAGGAGCCAGCAGAGGTCATAGTGGTAGGATGTTTATTCCCAGCCCTAGTACCCTGGAAGGAGTGTTCAGGTGTTTCATGTGGTGAATTGGGTTGTGCATCCTCCAGGACTCTGGATCCCACACTCTGTTTTCTGTTTCATATGTGAGTGAAGCTGGGTAGAGTCTGACTAAGCAAGTTTGCACTCAGGCCCCCCAGTGGCAAGCACATGAACCATCCATGACAGGTAGGTGTATGGTGGTCCTTATAAGCCTTCTTATAAGGTAGGATGCTCGAGTGAGAGGCAGATGACACTGCACTTACATTCTCCCATAGGGAGTAGGGTCAGGCCTAGAAGCCATAGCCTTTACTGGCAGGTAGGGGACTTACATCCTTCTGATGCTTCAGTCCTAGCAGAGCTTGCTTCCCAGTCCTGTCACAGCTGACCTAGCTGTTGTTTCAGACCCAGCAATTCACTCCTAGCCCACAACCCATAGGATTGCCATAGTGTCCCTCACCCAACCCAAGGTCAAGCCTCCACAGCAGCTTGTCTGCTCAATTTTGGGAGTGGTTCCCACTTCCAGTGACAGTAGCTAAATCTCACACCATGCTTTCTTCTCAGTCTTGGTGGCATGATCCCACCCCTTACTTTTGCCCTGGTTCAGCAAGCAATAGTCCAAGTTTTCCTAACTCCTAGAACTGCTGTCACTGGTTCTCAGGTCTGTGAATAGTATATTCAAAACCAGGAAGATCAAGAATGGCATCTTGCTATAGCTGCTTAGGCATCAGAAAGTGAATGGGACCCAGGATGTGTTCCCTTCCTGGAGTAGTTTTTTCTCAGTCTCCCAGCCACTACCTAAGTTATATTTAGAGTTTTGGGGTCAAGGTGCTCTCCCAAGACCTGAATTATAATATTCCCCAGGGGGAAAGTGGAGATCCGAAATATTGTTACTCATGCTCTCTCTTTCTGGGAAGTCACTCACAGTCCTGGTCTATCCTGACAAAACAGCTGCCTTTCTTCTCCTTCCTAGTTTTTGCTGTTTCCCATCACTTATTTGTTGAGTTCTCGTGTTTCCTTTTGGATACTGTATTCAGAATGCAACTGTCTAGTCAGCCATCTTGAAAAGAAATCTCTAATTTATTCTTGAAACATCACTTTTACCTGAAAGAGATGTTTTAAAATTCTTTATTTTAATGTAATTAACAATATAATAATATCTCATAAATTCAAACTATGATATGCTGCAATATTGAAACCATCTGGGGAGAACACCACTATCAATATCTTCAACTTGTGGAGTTCTGCTATGCAGGGGTGATTTTCTGCTATAAAGAAAGAGTAAAGATGCCAGGGTTAGCCCATTTATTGAATATTATAAACTTCAATTTTTTTCTCATATTGATATTAAAAATAAATGTCAGGTACTATGACTATATTTTCTTCCTTCCCTCAGTGGATCCTCTTGCCCATTTCTGGGTATGCACCTCCCACTTTGGAGACCACTATAAAATCTGCACCCTTTGAATATAATCTATGTGGAAAAATTATCAAAAACTGGAGGGGTGAGTAAAGTTGAGTTTTTTAAGGAGAAACAGCCTTGATTGGACACTCATTTTGTGACAAGTCTTTTAGAAATTACTTTCATGTTGATTCTCCTTTTCTGCATGGAAGAAAAATAGTAAATTCATATTCTCAGAGACCTGTACCTGTGGTATCCAACAAAGTAGCTACTATCCACATGTGGCTATTTAAATGAATTAAAATTAAATTATATTAAAATTGTTTTTTTTTTTTTTGCTTATGCCAGCTACACATTACACCGCATGGCTAGTGATTACCACATTGGACAGTATACATTTTAGAATATTCCTATCATTTTATTTCTATTACTGTTGGATAGAGCTACTTTGTAACTAGACCTCTTAGAGGGCCGGGGTTTTCAAACAGAGATTTTCAAACAGATATTTTTCCTGATGCTACTGGTACCATTCACAATTCTAAATGAACACTTTATTAATATATATTATAAAATGAAGAATTTCACTTCCTCAATCAAATAAAATTATAACTCTAGACATAAATACGAACTTATACTTGTTAAGAACTTACTTTGTGCCAGACATCATACTATTTCATAAGGTTTATTTTATTTAATTCTGACAGATTTATACAATAAATTATTAAATAAATAATCAAAATAACTCAAGACTATGAGGCTGATAAGCAGTAAAGCTGTGGCATAAATTCTAGAGCCAAATAGTTAAGTGGCTCATGTTTGATGTCACATGCTCTGTGGGACAGAGTGAAATGAGGAACCTCAGGCTCTTGTCTTGAGCACAAAATTTAAGGAAACAAAATTCACCATAAATATCAGTAATCAAGATTAGTAATATTTTAATGCATTGATTTATTAAATTTAAAACTAATACGAAAAAATCTATGCTGAATACAATATCAAAATTTTGAACAAAGACAGGATCATTATTAGTGATTTTTTCTTTTTCTTCAGGTTCCAATATGGCTGTGCATGATACTTTATTTAAAATTGTTATATTTTGTTCATCATGATTTTTTTGCATTAATTTGGTTTTAAAAATACTCTCTTCATCATCATCTCTTTCAGTTACTTCTTTTGACTCATGCTGGAATCATGCCTGATACAACTAATTAATCAGAATCTCTGAAGTTGTTAAACTAGAAAGATAATTTTTTTTATAGATCCTTAGACTAGATTTGGTAAATACTAGTCCATGGCTCTTTCTCTGTTTTGTTTACTGATTATATATTCAGATATATTAACTACTCAGGTACAATGACGTTATTATACCAGCCTTTTGCAATAACACAACTTTACTTACTTTCCTGATTTTTAGGAAAAATCTCTCCTCCCATAAGACCCTTAGTAACAAAAATAAGTGATACCTTAGATATAGGAATTATTAAATAGAAATTTTTAGGTATAGAATTATTGGGAGCACATAGTATGCACTCAATACAATATAGCAATTTTATTAGATGACTTTTTTCCCCCTCTCCTTTATATGGTTTTCTTTTGAGAGTTGAATACATTGAGGCAAAATAATTAAGAATTAAGAAATTATAATGGAACTTCATAGTATAGAAAATAAAGGCAGCCATAGCAAGTGATTAATTACCAGCAATGTCCTATTCTGTAAGAGAATAGTGTTTTCTGGGGTTGCAGTCTACCATGGCCACTGAAAACACACAAAACTCATTCCTTCCAAAGGGGTTTGTTCAATGTTCTATTTCCAGGTTTAACACTTTACAGGGTACCTTAGTTTCTAGAAGGCACTGTGACAAAGAGGAAAAGAAAAAGAGAAAAGCAGGAACTTTTAGCACAGACAGACTTGGACTCAAAATTCCATCTCTGAAAGCTATGCAATCTTGAGCAAGATACTTAATCTACCTGAAGTTCGGTTTCCTCCTACGAAAAGCAATGATTATCTGAGTATGTTTATATTTAATTTGGCTTGCAGTTTTTATTTTCCTAAGCTAAAGTGTGGAGAGCTTGATTAGTTCTATGATTTTTAGCTCTAAAACATAACTTTCGCTTGGTTATTACTAAATACCAGACACTGTATTTTCAGCAAATGAGAATAAAATCCTAGTGTGAAATGGAAACATCAAGAAAGACAATTTAGATTTCTCCTAAACAAATTAATTGAGCCTCCATATGTGAGTAAATTATATTAATAAAAGGGTAAGTAGTAAGCACATTCTTTGTGTTCCATACTAGTTACCAGGCCCTTTGGTATACATTTGTGAGAAACCCAGAACTGCCTTATAACAAACATAATATCAAATAATCAATCCCTATGTATTTGTGAAGGCCAAATTTATTTCTTAAGCCATTTGTATTTTTGGCTCATTCTAATCAAATATATTTGAAGAAATCACTAAATGATTAGAGAACTAGACTCAATGTCATATCATTCAGATAAATTTTCATGGATACAAGCAACTGTCTTTGTGTCAGATTAGTGGCAAATAAATGGGAGCTGTGTATGAGGAAACCACAATTTTAACTGACATGTAACATAATTATGTTGCATCTGATTTTATAATCAAGATTTCTATTCAGGTTTCTGCTGCTGCCTTAAAAAATACTATAAAATTTAGTGATTCAAAACATTATTTTTTCTCATAGTTCTATGCACTCACGGGGCTAATTTGAGTAGTTTTTCCATGTGGCTGTGACACCCCATTTGACTGGAAAGTCAACTGGGGCTGAAATGACCAGAATGTCATCTTATCCTCTAGGATGCCTGAACAAATAGCCTGTTGATATACATTAGTCTTGTGACTCACTTCCAAAAGATAGAAAGCAGAATATGCAGTCTTCCTAACACTTAGATCTAGAATGCCAATCTAGCTGCATTTAGAGCAAGTCACGAGACCAGGGCAATCTCAAGCAGAGAGGAAATAGACTCCATTTCTTGATGGAGACAGTGGCAGACATGGACAAGGATGCAAAGAAGTGTTGATAGCTGTATTTAGAGACCATCTATCTCTGTACTCTGCCACAACAATTCACATCTCCCTTCACCCAAAAATACATTCATATTTCCTCCAAGTGACATACCATTATGGAATCAGGACAAAGTCTAGGAGTCTGTCACTTCTGTGAAGCCCAGATATGGATAAAGATCCTCAGGGTCCAAAGGATAAACTTGGGTAGAGTTTGCCACATAAAATATAAGGCCTTGGCATGTGACTGGGTAGCTGGCAAATACCTGAATAGTAAGTGAGCCAATTGTTAATGGAGGAAAATGGACACTGGGGAAATTGCTACAGAAAAGTGGAGAAAGGGTAGATCGTGTCATGTATTGGGAGAAAATTTTGTGAGATTGTTGCTAAAGTTATGTGGAAGACAGATAAAAGTATCTAATGAACTCTGGATCTAGCTGGGTAAGTTTCTAGGCACATTTTTGAAAATGGCTTTTTAAGCTACTTATGGAAAGTATTGCAAAAGACACATGAACTAAAGAAGAAAATTTACAATTTTCAAGCAGAATTGAGAAGAAATGTTTTTAATCCAGGTATTGCTGGGATGGAAAAACAAAACACTGTTTCTCATTCTCAAATTTTCAAATCAACAAAAGGCTTCCAAAGTAAGAAGCAGTTTCAGGGAAAAGATCAAACTGAGGCTCTAACATAAATACTAACTTATATTTGTTAAGAACTTGCTTTGTGCCAGACATCTTACTGTTTCATAAGGTTTACTTCATTTAATTCTCAGGATAGATTTATACAATAAATTATTAAATAAACAAAATAATTCAAGGCCATGAGGTTGATAAGCAGTAAAGCTGTGGCATAAATTCTGGAGCCAAGCAGTTAGTTAAGTGGCTCATGTTTATATAATGTGTGACTATATATATATATATATATATATATATATATATAATGTCTGACAATAATGTGTGGCCTCAGCATTAATATCAAATTAATGGTATAGAATGTTAAGAACTCTGAAAGATTGAAGGCAGTGTTTGGTAGAAACATGCAACCAGACAAAAGCCTTTTAGGGGTTTTGAAGATATTATCACTGCATATCTTGAATCTCAACTTAAAGTGGAGAGAGGCCTGCCTTAAAAATATTTGTGATTGTGGCATTTTTCTAATGTGGTGGATTATAATTTGATACATTGAAAACTCACAGTGTTTTTCAAGGTAGTTGAATTATATTAGGACAAAGAAAAGGAACAAAGAAAGTTTAAAATAAAAAGAGGTATTTAAATTCCCAACTTTATATGGAAAGGAGGAAGACTGAGAAAATTTCTCAGCTATAAGTATAGAACATTTCTTACCAAAAGGAAAGATCATTCCGAGGACAAAGCCAAAGGTCCAGAATAGAGCTTAGAATCATGAAGAATCACTTCCAGGAAACAGATTAGAATCAGAGAATATTTCCTGCCCCAGAGTAGCATGATCTGAGAGTATATGCCTTGCCATTGTGTACATTTTTTTGTCTTCTTTGGATTACAAGTCTCCAGTGGACGAGATCAACATGGGAAGAGCTTTATCTGATATGAATGTGGATCACATGATCCTAGACTTCAAGCTCAATTCCACAATTGGATAAGACTTTTATGTCTTGAGTGGGAGTGAATGCCTTTTGTATGTGGGATGGATGTGAATTGTTAAAGGCAGATAGTTTATTGTGGTAAACTACCTGAAAACATTTCCATCAATAATTAATTCCATTCCAAAATGCTCATGAGGCTCTAGCACTAAGAGGTGGAGTCTATTTCCTCTGCTCTTGAACCTGACATGCCATGTGCCCTGCTTAGACTAATTAAATAAGGGAGAAGGAAGGTCTGGGACTGCCAAGTCTAAGCCTTAGAATTGAGAACTTCCACTTTTTCTCTCTTTTGGAGTTCCGAGCCACCATATAAGAAGTTCAGTTTCCCTGTTGTGGTGGGTGGTGTGGGCCGGAGGTGAGACTATCTTAACATTCCATCTTAGCTTCCAGCTGAAGTAACCATGTGATTATTCCTGCTGACCCCACATGAGACCAAGTCAACCCAAAGAAGCATCAAAAATAATAAATCATTTTTGCTTCAGCCACTGTATTACTTTTCTGATGATATATAAGAAATTACCACAAATTTAGTAGCATAAAACAAAACACATTTATTATCTCAGAGGTTCCCTGGGTCAAAAATCAGATCATGACTTAACTGGGTCCTCTGTTCAGGATCTCATGAGATTGTAATTAAGACATTACACAAAACTACAATCTCATCTAAGTGTTGTCTAGAGAAGAATCCTCTTCCAGGTTCATTCGGGTTGTTGGCAGAATCCATTTCCTTGCAGCTATATACTTCATGGGCTGTCTTCTTTCTAGCTGTCAGCGGAAGGTCTCTCTCAGGTCCTGGAGGCCATTAGCAGACCCTCCCTCCTGGCCTTCTCCATGGGCTATTCAGAACATGGTGTTTGCTCCTTGCTCCAGTCAGCTGAGACAGGATCTTGTGTAATACAACATAATTAAAGATCACATCCCATCACCTTCACCACACAACATAATCTAATCACTCAAGAGACATCTCATCACCTTGTCATATTCTAATGGTTAGAAGCAAGCCATAGATTTTGCTTAGCTTAAGGGCATTTGCACAGATTCCACTTATGCAAGAGCATGACTCATGGATAGTCACCTTAGAGCGGGTCTCCCGCAGCCACCTAAGTTTTAGATGGTTTCTCAATCACCTATAGATAACTAAAAAACAACTTTATTCCATCAGCAACTCTTTAGCTGAGTAAAATCTGTAATATGTAATTGTTCAAGTAAGAAATCTATTCAGAGAATCCACTTCATTAAGTGTTTACAAAATTAAAGAGGCATCTTTTCAATATTAATCTTGGTCATAGTACTTAGGTAGAGACTGCTTCCCATTTGAGTCAGTAGGTGAGAAGTATCAATTCTAGAAAATCTTTAGCCTGTTTCAGACATTGAGCTCAAGCTGAGCAATATTCTATCCATAGTTTGCTTTTATATCCAACATTCAAACAAATTCCTTTAGAGATAAGGTCACATTGAGGGAACATGCCATTTTAAAGCTCAAGAATAAATTTCAGAAAAAGTTGCAATAATCCATATCGCCTGCCATTACATAATCTTGAAAGTTATAGGTCAAGAGTTGTGATGTGTACGTACAGTAACAAGGGTCTTTGACTATTCTCACTTCTGTACTAACAATCAAACCACCCTAAGTGAAAATGGGGAAAACATCAGATCATGCTGACTCCGTAACTGTAAAGGTAGCTTGTGGGTTAGCTCCTCTCAAAGGGCTATTTATCAAGATTGCCAGGATCAACATGCATCATTTAGGTTGGGATTATATAATAGTATAATGTTTTTATATACTCTGCTGCAGACATTGCTTCATTGTAAACAGTAACTCACATACATAAACTATGTATAGTAATGTATTATGTATATAGCACTAAATGTCCACGACTCAATTAACACTCAACCTTCTTCTAAGTATTATTGTAAACCTTTTAAAAAACAAATAAGGAAAGTGAGTCTGAGGGGGTTTATTAAAATGCCAAAGTTTACACAGCTAGGAATTAATGAAGCCATGACTCCAACTTCATTCATTGTCATCAGATTCCCAAAGCCCATGTTTTATCCATTTTGCCAGATTGCTCTTTTATTTATCTTTACAAGTAGATGATGCCAAAACTTTCTGGGAAGGATCTGATTTGCACTACTGAAACCTGAGCATTCCTCTAGTTAGAAATAATAATAGACAGAAGCAAGGATTGTCCAGAGTCTTCTTCAAAGAACAAAGGTTATATATAATAGAGACAGTGTCATTTCAAATACAACACATCACGGATGCCTAGAAATGTAGTTTTTGTTTGTTTGTGTTTTAAGTTAAAAAGAAAAGTTTGAATAAGCAAACTAAGACCTTGATGCAGCCAGCATAGCTGGCTGGTTTTATCAATTGTAATGGTATAAAACCCAGTGGCATTCTAAATACAGAGAGCAGAAAGGAAGAATCAAATAGAGTTTTTAAAAAAGTAATTTTTATGAAAAATAAAATCAATCAATTGAATAAATGTTCAATGAAAGAATGAATGTGTCTAGTCTCATATATAAAGTATGAAAAATTTTCTTAGTGCTGAGCAGAAGAGAGTTGCTATACTTTACACCACAGAACTTCACAGAACTACTAAACTTCAAACAGAGTGGCTACAGACAGCTGTGAAAACTCAAGAATGCAGCGATTCTTCTAGGGTCACCTCAGAAGATGGGCTATAGAAGAAAGAATTTTACACCCACCAGTTTGACTCAGATTGCTTCAAAATAGACTTAAAATTTTCCTCATTCACTCATTTATTTTGTCATGTATAAATACTGCAATTCCTACTATGTGCAGCAGGGATTGAGATAAGAAATACACATCTGATTTCTGCTCTCACAAAGCTCATGGCATAATGCAGTGGGAAAGAAAGACGGAAAACAGGCATTTGTAATACAGTGAAATAGGTCAAGTACTGCCTTAAATGAGCCACAGGAGACATTCCCCGTTAGTTGGAGTGTGTGTATAGCAATAATGTATGTCAGGTATGACTTTTTGGAGGAAATCAATCACACATACGGTGAAAACTGAATAAGGATAGATTACCAGGTTAAGAAGACTTGAGGAGCCTGTTTTAGACAAGGAAATGGCTTAGTGAAGACATAATTCTGAGACAGAGCAAGATAAATTGAAATAATGGAACCAATTATTACCTGACAAAGTACAGGGTGCAAGGGTAGAAGTGGTGAGGGATGATGGTGGAATATTAGGCCAAAATAGAGTTCTGTGAATCTTACGAGTCTCATTTGGGCAATGGGAAGGAGTTTGCTCAATAGGAAGCACTGAAGGGAATAGAAATGTTCAGATTATTCTGGCAGCTGTTTAGAAAATCAATTAGAGTTGGCGAGGCACAATGCAGAGAGACGAGTATGATAGCTATTGCATTATAGAAGCAATAGAGTTTGATGATTAATTGGCTGAAGGAGCAGAGTGGGAAGGAATAAAGAAGGCTTCCAAAGTTACTGGATTGGCTGGGAGTATGAATGGTGGTGCTGTTCACTAGACAGAAAATTCAATTTTTCTATTTGGGGGTTAGGGAGAATTAGGGAAGGGTGATGCAATGAGTTCAGTTTGAGGGAAAGAAAGATAGCAAAGCATACTATCTTTTACTCTAGTTTCACTTGAATTACAGTTTAACTTTTTTTCCTCTCAAGTGATATTAGCATTACTTGCATTTCTACTACTACTATTACCATGACCGTCACCTAGCATTTATTAAACAGCTTCAAAGTACTAGGCTTGATACAAATGAATTATATTGTTTAAATTATTATAGCTATTAGGTTGGGTAGACACTGTGAGAAAACTGAGGCTTACTGAGATTATGTAACTTATCTAATTTCATACAGATAATATGTTGCAGAAGAAGGATGAATATGGTTTGTTTCCAAACTCTGTGTTATCAATTGATATGGGATATTTAAATTAGTAGCTCACTTGATAGAAGAAAATACTGGTCAGAAAAAAATACTTCAGTCTCTCTCCCTCATTTTCCAAATACCATTGCTACAGATATAAACACATTAAGCCCACCCATAAAGACCACAGACTTCAGTGAAAAAGAAAAGCAAATATATACTATTGCAATGCAATTTGTGAGAATTTCTTTAAGGGGAGCAGGCCAGTGGCATTGAGGAAACAGTAAAGAGGCTTAACTTGAAGTGGAGAAGTCAAGGAAGACTTTAAAAAAGTCATGAAAATCATAGATGCACTATAAAGGACAGGACATTAAATGATAAAAAAAAAATTCAGAATGAGTGGGTCACAGTGTAATATGAGAATGGTAAATAATACATCTGAAAGAATCAGAAATCAGATAATTAAAGTATTGAATGTCATGGTAAAGTGTTTTGATTTCCACATAGAGTTAAATCTTTGGAAAAGTAGAGGAATTATGTCATTAGATTTATATTTTAAGACAGTTAATTCCAGCAGCCACATAGAAGACTCAGAAAGAAGAATTAAGTCACAGAGACCATGTACACAGAATTCACAAACCTGTAGGGAATTTGGACACTGTGTTGGTAAATTTTAATCTTTTCAGTAGGAAAAACTCCAAGTAGTACATCAGATTTCACTCTGCTTGGAAGGAGAAATGGCCAGATGTGTGATTATATACTGTCATATGCTGGGGCCAATGGCTGGATGGTCAGGAACTTGGAAGATGATTGGCAAATTGTTGACAAGGAAATCTGGGGAAAAGGTATGTAGATAGAACTATCTAAATGGGGGGAAAAAAGATATTTATGTGTCAAATGAATGCTTATCACAGTGTGACCTAAGAAAAGGACAATTTTAAAACTGAAGTAGTTAGGAAGGCACATTCAGTAGATAACAGTCTACTTCTTTCTGTAGTCACCCTTGCCATTGCTTAATGAGCTCATGGACAAAGTGGCCATGATGGCAAGAATGGAGGTTATGTACAGGCTCAGCAACATGGTCTTCTACTCACCAAGGTAAGCCTGGCTATGGCTGCCGCTGAGTGCCCTATTTACCAACAGCAGAGACCAAGGGATATTTATTTGTTATGAATCATTGTATGTGTTAACTTATGGTGGAGTGAATGATACGACTTCCCCAAATATACCAGAATGTTATGCTGATTATTTCTAGTTGAAAACATTGGGGAAATTGTAGTTTCACAAAGGGCTAGCTGACCTGTCTCTTCCCACATGCAGCAAACCATAAAAATTTATCTGAAAGGAGTATCCTCTCTGTACCAGGGTGAGAAAATAGCCCTACCACCAGAGACTGGGAATTGGGTACTACAACAGACCTGAATAAATATGCTTACTGAAGTAACCCTTATTACTGTAGTTTTACATCCCACCTCCTATATCTTCTGGTGACATCCCTAAAAATGTACTGCTCTTATCCAGATTTTTTTTGTCCTGTCATTTCTTCTAGCTCATTATTTTGTCTAAAAAGTATAAAAGCATGTTGCTTTGGCTACTTTTTAGACTTCACTTTATTGTGAAGATCCTCATGTACAGTTAAAACTAATAAAATGTGTATGCTTTTCTCTTGTTTATCTGCCTGGTGTCAGTTTGATTTCTAGATGCAGCTGAAGAGCCCACTCAAAGTCAAAGAGGAGTTGAAGGGTGATATGGTTTGGCTCTGTATCCCCACCCAAATCTCATCTCGAATTGTACTCCCATAATTCCCACATGTTGTGGGAGGGACCCAGTGAGAGATAATTTGAATCATGGCAGCAGATTCCCCATACTGTTCTCATTGTAGTGAATAAGTCTCCTGAGATCTGTTGGTTTTATCAGGGGTTTCTGCTTTTGCATCTTTTCTCTTACCACCGCCATGTAAGAAATGCCTTTTTCCTCCCACCATGTTTCTGAGGCTTCTCCAGCCATATACAACTGTAAGTCCAATTAAACCTATTTTTCTTCCCAATTTCAGTTGTGTCTTTATCAGCAATGTGAAAACAAACTAATACAGTAAATTGGCACCATTAGAGTGGGGCATTGCTGAAAGGATACCTGAAAATGTGGAAGCAACTTTGGAATTAAGTAACAGGCAGGGGTTGGAACAGTTTGGAGGGCTCAGAAGACAGGGGAACCTCCTAGATATTTGTTGAATGGCTTTGACCAAAATGCTGATAATAATTAGGACAATGAAATCCAGGCTGAGGTGGTCTCAGATGGATAGGAGGAACTTGTTGGGAACTGGAGTAAAGGTGACTCATGTTATGTTTTAGCAAACAGATTGGTAGCATTTTCCTCTGCCTTAGAAATTTGTGGAACAATGAACTTGAGAGAGACGATTTAGGGTATCTGGAGGAAGAAATTTCTAAGCAGCATTCAAGAGGTGACTTGAGTGCTGTTAAAGGCATTCAATTTTAAAAGGGAACCCATCATAAAAGTTTGGAAAATTTGTAGCCTGGCAATGCGATAGAAAAGAAAATCCCTTTTTCTGAGGAGAAATTGCATGAGTAATGAGGAGACAAATGTTAATCCCCAAGACAATGGGAAAATATCTCCAGGGCATGTCAGAGCTCTCCATGGCAGCCCCTCCATCACAGGCCTGGAGACTCAGGAGGAAAAGCGGTTTTGTGGGCCAGGCCAAGGGTCCCCATGCTTTGTGCAGCCTAGGGAGTTGGTGTCCTGCATTCCAGCCACTCCAACCATGGCTGAAAGGGGCCAAGGTAGAGCTCAGGCCATGGCTTCACAGGATGCAAGCCCCAAGCCTTGGCAGCTTTCACGTGGTGTTGAGACTGAGAGTGCACAGAATTCAAGAACTGAGGTTTGAGAACCCCTGCCTGATTTCAAATGCTGTATGGAAATGCCTGGATGTCCAGGAAGAAGTTTGCTACAGAGGTTTGGCTCTCCTGGACAGCCTCTGCTAGGGCAGTGTGGAAGGAAAATGTGGGGTCAGAGCCCCCACACAGATTCCTTACTGGGGCACTGTCTAGTGGAGCTGTGAGAAGAGGGCCACCGTCCTCCTGATCCCAGAATGATAGATCCACGGAGAGCTTGTGCCATGTGCTTGGAAAAGGCATAGACACTCAATGCCAGCCCGTGAAAGCAGACACAAAAAGGGCTATACCTGCAAAGCCACAGTGGTAGAGCTGCCCAAGGCTGTGGGACCCCACCTCTTGCATCAGCGTCACCTGGATGTGAGACATGCATGGAGTCAAAGGAGATCATTTTGGAGCTTAAGACTTGACTGTCCACTAGATTTTGGACTTGCGTGGGACCTGTAGCACCTTTGTTTTGGCCAATTTCTCCCATTTGGAATGGCTGTATTTACCCAATGCCTGTACCCACGTTGTATCTAGAAAGTAACTAACTTGCTTTTGATTATACAGGCTCATAGGCAGAATGGACTTTCCTTGTCTCAGATGAGACTTTGGACTTTGAACTCTTGAGTTAATACTGAAATGAGTTAAGGCTTTGGGGGACTGTTGGGAAGGCATGATTGGTTTTGGAATGTGAGGACATGAGATTTGGAGTGGGCAGAGGCAGAATGATATGGTTTGGCTCTGTGTTCCCATCTAAATCTCATCTTGAATCTTACTCCCATAATTCCCGTGTGTTGCGGGAGGGATGTAGTGGGAGAGAATTTGAATCACGGGGGCAGTTTCCCCCATACTGTTCTCATGGTAGTGAATAAGTCTCACGAGGTCTGCTGGGTTTATCAGGCACTTCTGCTTTTGCATCTCTCTCATTTTCTCTTTCCAACACCACCTAAGAAGTGCCTTTTGCCTCGTGCCATGATTATGATGCCTCCTCAGCCATGTGGAACTGTAAGTCCAATTAAACCTCTTTTTCTTTTCAGTTTTGGGTATGTCTTTATCAGCAGTGTAAAAACAGACTACTACAGAGGTAATCTCTGGCTCCCCTACAACAGGCCCACAGAATGACCAAATATCTGGCTAAACATTATTTCTGGGTGTGCTATGAGGATGTTCCTAGAAGAGATGAGCATTTGAATTAGCAGGTTAAGTAAGGTAGATGAATCTTTAAATGTGGGTGGGTATTACCCAATCCACTGAGAGACTGAATAGAACAAGAAGATGAAGGAAGGCTGAATTTGCTCTTTGACTGGCTGCTTAAGCTGAGACTTTCACCGTCACCTGCCTTCAGTTCTCCTGGTTTCAGGCATTCAGACTTAGACTAGGATCTACACCACCAGGTGTCCTGGCCTCCAGCTTACGGTTGGCAGACTGGGGGGCTTCTCAGCCTCCATAATCATGTGATCCAATACCTAATTATAAATCATATATATATATTCTATTGGTTCTGTTTTTCTGGAGAATTCTGACTAACACAGCTAAAGAAGTATTTAGCCACCATGATGTAAAACAAAAGACATATAAATAACAAAACTTTGTGAATGTTTTTAAAAGGGTCAATAATTATTGTTTCTTGTAGTCTTCACTACTCCTGATTTTCTTATAGCTATCTGCTTCACTTATTTATGTTATTATCCTAGTCCCTCAATGAACGATTAAGAGATTAAGGAATAAAATGGCCCAAACCAAGAATGACTGTCAAAAGAAATCGAGCAAAGAGACTAGACATAGATTCAAAAGATAGAATACAGAAGTTGAAATCAGGGGAGCTGATGACAAGAAATATAATTTGAGTCACCATGAATTACAAAAGATGATCTTGCGTAGATGAGCTCACCCTCTATGGCTTTGCAGCCTGGTAAGAGAAGCAGAGCAAGGGTGAACATTTGAGAAACATTGACTTAAAATAATGTATTTAGGAAGAGTGGTTCATAAAAAAGACCTTAAGCGTGGACTAGTGTGCAATCTCTGTCCTTCTTAAGCCTGTGACATTGGACTATAAATCATGAAATGGGGGGGAAATGTCCCACATATACTAAAATTGTCCTTAGATTCAGAGTTGCGTTCAGCTCATTTGACCTTCCACTTCCTCAAAAGTAAGAAGGAGAGCCCATCAAGGCCAAATTAATGCATGGTACTATGCGGAGCCAAGAATCTTGATCCCCCTGGAAGTTCAAAAATTACTGACATGAGATGAATTAATAGGAATAATAAAAATATAATAAATATATGTGTATATGAGGGAGCCTTCAGAATGAAGACCCAACCACCTACTGAAATTCAGAAGCTTATATACCATCTTGGGAAAATGGTTTATGGGAGGTGGGAGAAGAGGGATTCTGTTGAGAGACAATGAAGATTGCTATAGAGAATGAATAGATGGGGAACAGAGATTAACTGGTAAATAGTTCTCTTTAGAATTCGAATGAGTCTGAGAGACAGCCATGATCTTGTATGTGCTCAGATGTGGTTACATTCTTGGTCTTCTTTTCTGCAATAGATAATTAGTCAATAGGGAGGAGAAAAAACAGTTCTTCTCATTGGTCATAGAGAAAATTCAGAAAACAACTTTCTCCTTTCTTTCTCTTTTTTATCCTATGCTTTATCCTTTTTATCCTATGCTTTGGGAGAGATATATTTGTTGGAGGGGCAGAGGGGAATGTCAGAGGGACCTTGAGCCTTCTTCAGTCCAGTATGTCAAAATATCATATTTTGAGGTATTAGTTTCTGAGCCCCAACAGTACTTCCAGCAGCCTAATAATTTGGCTCCCTTTAAAGCTAATATTGTTTAGATATTTATTCACATTATTTATTTATTTCATTAAATAGTTATTTAAATCATGCTATGGTCTGAACATATGTGCCTCCCTAAAATTTATGTGTTGCAATCTAACCCCTCAACTGATGGTAATAAGAGATGGAGTTTTTGGGAAATGACTAATGACAGTGGAGCCCTCAGGAAAGCAATTAGTGACTTAATAAAAGAGGCTCAATAGAGGTCCCTGGTGCCTTTCTGTCCTGTGAGGACACAGAAAGAAAGCATCATCTGTAAAGCAGAGAGCAAGCCCTCACAAGACACCAAATCTGCTGGCAACTTGACCTTGAACTTCCCAGCTCCTGAACCTGTGAACAGTGAATTTCTGTTGTTAATATATTACCCAGTCTAAGGTATCTTCTTATAGCAGCCCAAATGGACTAAGACAAATCACATAACATAAATATTAATAAAATATTTTTTCCAATTTCTTATTGCAATAAAAATACATAAAACAGAACTTATCATTTTAAGCAGCTTTAAGTTTGCTTTTCAGTGGCATTAAGTATGTCGTATTGTGCAATCATCACCATCTTTCATTTCCAGATCTTGCAGTAATGAAACTCTATATCCGTTACAGAGTTAACTCCCCATTCCTCCCTCCCCCAGGCCCTGGCAACCAGCATCATTCTTTCTGTCTCTATGATTTTGACTTATCTAAGGACCTCATATAAGTGAAATTATATAGCATTTACTCTTTTTGACTGGCTTATTTTACTTAGCATAATAACCTCAAGGTTCATCCATGTAGCATATGTCAGAAGTTTCTTCCTTTTTAAGGCTGACTGATAAGTAAGGAGGAATTTCTGTCATTTTGCTGTTTGTTTTCTATATGCCTTATAGCTGTTTTGCCCTTTATTTCTTGTATTACTGTCTTCTTTTGTGCTTAGTTGATTTTTTGTAGGGAAATATTTAAACTCCTTTCTCATTTTCTTTTGTGTATATTCTACAGCTATTTTCTGTGTGGTTACCATGGGGATTACATTTAACATCCTAAAGTTATAACATTCTAATTTGGATTTATACCAGCTTAACTGGAATACTATATAAAAATTGCTCCTTTACATCTTTCTCTTCACTCCTTTCAGTTTTTGATGTCAAAAAATTACATCTTTATACATTGTGTGTTCAAAAACATAAACTCACAATTTTTGAAAATGCATTAGTCTTTTAAATTATGTAGAAAGCAAAATGTGCAGTTATAAACTGTCGTTACAATAATACTAGCTTTTAAATAATAATTACCATATTTAAAATGTATTAGTCTCTTAATATATTCAAGAGGGGGCTGTATAGCTACTACTATGTTAAGAGCTAAGAATGACGAAAATGAACCACAATTTACTATCCAGTCCTTTTCCTGGAAGTTGCAAACCTTCAGTACTCTCTAGAGTTTCCACATAATTACATGTGAAAGGTTTTATCAGTGCAATTGTTGTCTAGGTGGGGAGAGAAAATCCCAGTGCTTTGTGCTCTGCCATTTTCCCTGATTCTTACTGTTAAAAAAATCCAAATATTTTAAAAGTACAAAGAGCAGAAAATGAGTCTCTCCTTACATTTCTTGCCCCTGATATTCCTCTGAATCTTCATAGCTTTGATTGTGATACAGTTTACTGTTTGGTATATGTTTTCTCAGAAATTTTGTCTATGCTTTTATATGAACATTAGCACATCATTCTTTATTTGGATAAACTGCTACACACTACATTTTTATATGATATAATGAAAAATTAACCTTACCAAGGAGGAGTCTGAACTGTACCCTTGGATTGTGGTAAGTGATCTCTAGGCCCTAGAATGTCATGCCTAATAGGAGTGTCTTTGTTCGCCTTTGGGGACTTTGGCCACTGGAGAGTCTAACAATGTGATTTATGATGAGGATTTTGGGCTGTGACATATAAATTCCAAACTCCAGAGGAACTGATGACCAAAGGTATTAGCCAAATTTCCAGGAAGGGCTTGAGACTAAAGGTCAGTCACGCAGATAGTATGTGATTGAGCTGCAAAAAAACTCTGGACACCAAGACTTGGGTAAGGTACTTTGGTTGACTCTGTGCATAATGTCATGTAAGGTGACCAGGAGGAGGCAATGCTATCCTTGACACAACAGAAAGAAGACAATTGAAAGCTCCCTTTTTGGATCCTTCCTGGATTCTAGCCTATGTGTCTCTTTCCCCTTAGCTGATTGTAATCTGTGTCCTTTTTCTATAATAAATTGTATTGTGAGTATAATGACTTTCAGTAAATTTGATGAGTCCTTTAAGCTAATTATCAGACTTGAGGGTGGTTTGGGGAACATTTGTAAACTTGTAATTGAAGACACAAGTAAGGATGGTTTTGTGTGGGAACTGTGCTCTCAAACATTATAGTTTAGATAACTCCAGGTATACATAAATGTGGACCTCCTTGATACATGATAGGCTAAGTACAAATTTTTAAAAGTTTCATTTTTTCTCTTTTCCAAAAAATTTATTTACTAACTCTATGTTTCTTTTCTTTTTTTCCCTTTTGCTTTCTTTTTTTTTTTAAATTGTAGAATTAGCTTCTCAGAATTGACTAAGAATTTGGCTAATATCATGTTTGGGATAACAGTGAATTTGTTTATTAACACAGAAACATTTGTAGATGTGATATAATATTTACTTTTTCCATTCATGAATTTTATACATCTATTTACTTGAGTCTTCTTTTATGTCCCTTGGTGTACTGAATATACTAGGTATATTCCTGGGCATTTTATATTTTTGTTGCTAATTCCAGGGATATTTTCTCTATTCTTTCTTATTGTTCATTTCTGTTGTATAGTTATACCAGTGGGATTTTTTGGTATTGATCTTTTGTATTAATTTTTTGTATGAATCTTTTCTATCCAGTGATGATAATAAAAGCCAGAAATTTTCAAGTCAATTCTCCCAGATCATTTTTTAAGTGACACATATCACTTGTAAATCCTTATAGTTCATTTAGTCTTTTCAAATATATGTGCTTTTTGCTTATTTTTCTGATTTACTGCATTGTCTGGGATATCCAAAAAGATAATGACAGTGATAATCAGTGCTAGAAAACTAAATGTTCGTGTCACCCAAATAATTTATAAGTTGAAGCCTGATTCCTCATGAAATGCTACTTTGGAAGTGGGGTATTTGGGGGTAATTAGGTCACGAGATTGAAGCTCTCATGAATGAGATTAGCATCCTTATAAGAAGAGATACAGGAGAGCTTGTTTTTTTTTTTTTTTCTTTTTCTCCATCATTTGAGGAAACCAGGAAGTGGGCCCTCACAAAAATCTGATCATGCTAGCACTTTGATCTTGCATATCCAACCCTCCAGAATTGTGAGAAAAAAAAATGCTTCTTGTTTAAACCACCCAGTCTCTTATATTCTTTTTATAGTAGCCTGAACTAAGACAGTTAACATCTATAATTTGTTCCTGAGTTCAATATAATATTTAAAATTATTTACCCTTAAGTTTTGCTGGGAGATTCTGATACACAGATATTATAAAATTAAAGAAGTTTTCTTCTGTTGCTACTTTGCTAGTATATTTTTTAATCAAAAATTACATCAAACGTTTTAACATTTTTTTCATCTATTAGGTTTTTTAAAATCACAAATGCAGTGATATATATTATATCATATATAATATATATATATTAATTTAGAACCCTCTTTATATTTCTTGGAAAGAAGCCCTTCTTGATCAGAATACATTATTTCTTGTCCATTTTTGTTGTTAAGACTTATGTTTGTTTTGTGATATTACTTGAGAAACTTTCCAACCTTTTATATACTCTGAAAACTTAATGATGTTGACACATATTGGCATTTTGTCTCTCTTTCGATTATAACAGTTTTGGAGTATTGAAGTATATTTATTTGTAGAATATATATGTCTGCAAATGTGTGCGTATGCAAAAGTAAATACTTTTCTAAGAACAGAATGACCAATTAGGCTGTGTACATACAAAATATTCAAGTATTAAATGACTCTGACAGTGATTTGTAAAATCTAAGATTAGCTAGTAACACATCAGTGTGTCTCTGTTGAATCACAGCTCCTTTTGTGCCAGGCACAGAAGTGAAACTCAGTATGAAAATTGTTGCTGCCACATTAACTGACTTCTTACTCTGGAGGGCTGTGTGTTACAAATGGAATAACCGAGCAATGGTGTTGGTAAGATGATATTTGGTGTTAATGATCTGAGCTTCCAAGTGTCATACTCCTTGAATTGAATATTTACCATATTTAATTAGAATTTAACATCTCCCCTCTACCTACCCAAAACACTCATTTCCTATGTTTTCTGAGTAAATGGCACCCAACAATTATCATCCAAACTGGGAATCATTTGTAACTTCTACTTTTCCCTGAGGTCCACATTGCACTGGTCTCAATTTCTAGAATTCTACCACTTTGATTTCTTGGAAATCCCTTTACTTTACATTAATTTGCTTTTAGGCCTTTATCATTTCATTTCTTACTGCCATGGAAGTTGTTAATAAATACCACAAAGAAATTGGGGGCAGGGATTTAAAAATTGTAAAGCAAACACTGTCTGATCCTAAAAGTTTGCTACAAATTGCTCATAAAATTTGTGAGCCTAATAATTGTATAGGAAGATCCTAGGATAGCTTTTTATATTTTTCTATAGTTATGATTTAATTTAGGTTTTTGAAATGTTGAGTCAACTTTTAAAAATCATACATTATATTTCTAGGTTTCCAACAATTACTTTTGATTTTGAAGCTTAATTTTTTTTTCAACAATGTCCCAGGTTAATTAATATTCGTATTCTCTATCTGATCAAAATCCAATCTGAGAGCCTTTGCAAAGTTTTACTTAATGGAGAACTTCTCTTCCATCTGCCCCTGCACAATTTTCCATGTAATAATCATCTTGGGCTTCAGATTAATATAGTATTTTTGATATTGCACATCAACATTTATTAAAATTTCACTATTTTTATTGGGGTTTTCAGTTTGCATCCTCTCTTACATTTCACAAATTATTTTTCTTGATTTATATTTCACTTTGCTATAGAAATTCTTCAATTATGTCTTAATATATCATAATTTGCTTAACTACTTGACCAAAATGTTGGCTAAGTATAGAATTCTTGTTTTAAATGTATTTCTAGGGTTTTTTTTCTGCCAAAGATTGAAAATATTACTCCATCGTTCTAGAGTATAGGCACCCCTGAGAAATCTAACCAGATCTCTTTAAAAGTTTTTGTAATTTAATTATTTTAAAGGTAGATTTTAGAATTTTTTTCTTTATTCCTGGAGTTCTTAGCTAAATCAGAATGTCTATGTTATTTTTTAAAGATTCATGCTATTTGGCACCCAGTGACAATTTAAATATAAGATTTCATGTATTTTTAGCTCAGTTGAAAGGTTTTCTATTATTTCCTCTCTTTTATTATCTCAATTCTTTCATTTGGAACTCCCTTTAGAAGGAAAGTAGGCATCCTGGATTCCTCTCTATGAAGCTTAATTTGTTTACACTTTAAATTTTGTTGTCATGTTGCCCTTTATTAATTGTGACTTACCTGGATTTATTTTTCAGATCATTAATTTGTTATTTAGCCTTTTTCTATTTAATTTTTTTTCCATTTAATCTTTCTTTTAATTTTATTTCTAATTTTAGTTGCCTTTCTTATTTCAGCAATTTATTCTGTAGTACAGACACTTTATATTTATCATTGCAATTGCAGTGACAAATTATGACAACAAAGAATTGTTAATCATATTTAGTTTTACTCTGAAGATATTAATTAAATTATTATGAAAATTTCTCTTTTTTCTTGAATTTTATCTTTTTACAAAATCGACTCTTCTTATTTGTTTATTTTGGTCATTCTCCTTTAGTTTATGGCTTCTTTCTTTCTTTTTTTCTTTTTTCTTTTTTTTTTTTTTTGAGATTGAGTCTCACTCTGTCACCAAGGCTGGAGTGCAGTGACACAATCTTGGCTCACTGCAACCTCACCTCCCAGGTTCAAGGAATTCTTCTGCCTCAGCCTCCCAAGTAGCTAGGACCACAGGCATGCACCACTATGCCAGCCTACTTTTTGTATTTTTCGTAGAGACAGGGTTTCAGCATGTTGGCCAGGCTGGTCTCAAACTCCTGACCTCAGATGATCCACCCACTTCAGCCTCCCAAAGTGTTGGGATTACAGGCATGAGCCACTGTGCCTGTGGCCACAAAAATATTTTTAAATAGATTAAATACAGAATATCAAGAGAATAAAAATATAGGATTTTTTTTTTTGAGATGGAGTCTTGCTCGATCATGTCTGCTGACAAAGCAAGACTCCATCTCAAAAAAAAGTAGAAAAAAATTTTTTATGTAATTTAAAGAATTTTATGAAAAAAGAATTAATTATTATGCTGTATCTGTACTTTTCATCTAATTTTTATTATTGTCAATTAATTTAAAAAGGATAACTTTTTTATGTTTAAAATGAAAAATCTTTTATAAGCATAAACCATTCTATAACTTTATTATATTTGCAGTTAACTTCTATTTCTCAATTTTTCTGTCATTTATAATTAGTGTTAGTCATTGGGTTATTAAGGGTCCTCCAGAGGAATAGAACCAACAGGATATGTGAATATACAAAGAGAAAGGCTTATTATAGAAATTCCTCATTTTAAGGAATTGGTTCATATGATTGTGGGGGCCTGGTAAGTACAAAATCTGCAGGGCAGGCTAGCAGGTTGAGAACCAGGAAAGAGAATGTTGCAGCTCAAGTTCAGAGACACTCTGGAGGTAGAATTCCCTCTTCCTCTGAGGATCTCAGTCTTTTTCTCTTGAGGCCTGCAATGGATTGGATAAGGTCCATCTGCATTATGGAAAGCAATCGGCTTTACTCAAAGGCTATTGAGTTAAGTAACAATCTTACCTAAAAAGTACCTCCATAAGAACATCTAGACTGGTATTTGATTGGATATCTGTGTACCATGGCTTAGCCAAGTTGATGCATAGAGTAACCATTAAGTCATACATATTCACTAAATGTATAAATTACAGTTATAACACAAGTGCATGATTTCAAAGCCTTGTTCAAAATATATTTTTAAAGTTCCCAAGTATTTCTTGAATTTTGAATTAAGCATTTTAAGAAGATTATTTATTCCTGACAGAGACTTCTATGTAATGTATTAGTCAATTTCAAAATTTCAACTGATTACAACTATTGAATTTAGGCAACTCTTAGTGGACTAGTCTCAAGGTTTCTGGCTTGTCTTGTCATGATAACAGTCAATTGGATGGATTATAAAATTCTCAACAGAGGTAAATAATACTGTAGAGGAGATTACTGCCATTTATTGTTGCTTTTAAATTTCCATGAAAAAAAATATGTCATCTGGGATAGAAATGTTAGACAGTATTTTTGTGCTAACTCTTTATAGTTTCCTTATAGTAGAACTTTATGTTCATACACTTTGCCATGTGCCTTACAGTAGAGTAGATAGAGAATATATCTCCTCATTGACACTGAGCTGGGCTATGTGCCTTGCTTTGGGTGATGGAATGTGCACTGGTTTGCAGCTAGGAGCTACAGTTGTATGATTTGGCTTACCCTCTTATGCTTCCCTTGTTTGAAACTAGGAGAGAATATAATAATCTTATTTATAATCTTACCTAAAAAGTACCTCCATAAGAACATCTAGACTAGTATTTGATTGGATATCTGTGTACCATGGCTTAGCCAAGTTGACACATAGAATAACCATTAAGTCATACATATTCGCTAATGTATAAATTATAGTTATAATACATGTGCATGATTTCAAAGCCTTGTTCAAAATATATTTTAAAAGTTCCCAAATATTTCTTGAGTTTTGAACTAAGTATTTTAAGAACATTATTTATTCCTGACAGAGACTCCTATGTAATGTATTAGTTAATTTCAAAATTTCAACTCTTTTCAATAGTCTCTGTTTCAGAATGAGAAATATGTAGAACAGACCTAAACTGGACCTATGACATATGAATAAGAGAGTTCATTATTTTTTTAAATCATTAAAATTTGGGAGTTGTTTCTTACACAGTAACTTTATAAGAGCTGCCTAATATTGTAGGAAAAGAACCAATTTCATGTCACTGTCACTTGAATTCATTGGTGTCACATTTTATCCATTTATTTCACAAATGTATATTAAGAGACTACTCCATGCCTGGGATTTCCATGGAAAGTATTAATACTTTTCTACCACCAGGGATATTTCATCTCCTCTTTCATATAGGGTACAAGAAATCTACGTTTCTAGTTTCCAATTTATTTTGGATCCAGGTAGAGTTGCTTTTGAAGAAAATAAATCATCATATTATTTTTCCGAAGTAATGTTTTAGTCACTCCATTGACTAAAGGAAGAAAATTAGATACAGAATATGATGCTTTCTGATTAACAAAGTGACAGTGGAATTTTAAACCTTTTATATATAAATGAAATTATAGATTGTGGGTAAGGACCGGTCAGAATAGGCCCCAGTGACAAATGTTGGTCTACAAAAGCAAAGATTTTTCTCACTGATGCTACAGAGACATTACAGGGTGCTTTATGGCTCTTCATATTGCTTTTTCTCTGGGCCCCAAGCTGGTGAAAAATTCATATATGAAACATTGAAAAGTTCATAACGAAGGGAAAATACATGCTCAAAAAACTTCTGTTTGAACTGGAATTTGGTTATTTCAGTTCTCATTTCATTGGTCTATTTTGTCATCAGTAGGTTATAAAATTATAATCCTCCCCCAGGGAGGGCAGAAAACAATTGTTAATTATAATAGATTTTTTACCATGAAAAAACAAGTATAATGTTTAACCTTATAATTAATAGTTAATTTCCATAGGAGGAGGCTTTTCAGCTTTTGAGATCTACATGCCTTCAAGGAAATTCTTCAAAAACAGACAAGATATTTTATAATGAGGAGATTATAGTAAATCTGATACAAGTCTTAATCTAACGAGAAACAGAGTGCATATTCCTAGTAACTGTAGGTCAAATACATTCTAAACATTCCCAAATTTTGTCTTTATCAATGAGCAGTCCAGAATTTTGCTTCCTGCAATGTATCTGAGTCCACAATTTTCTGCCAATTTTTCATTAACATTTGCTAATAAGATCCCTTATTAAGCTCTATGGTATAAGCATAATTTTTATTAGATAGGACTGAATTAAAGAATATGGAACTTACAGGTTTTCTATTTTAACATTAAAGATTATAAGGATTCTATATTTTTATCTTCTCAATAAAGCAACTAGTGAAATACCTGACATAAAATAAGACTAAGAAAATCCCTCATCTCTGCCTACGATTGTACTTCCAGCTGCCTTTAAGAATCATTTAACCTTTATAAAACTTAAAACTAAGGCTTTACCATTTATAAACCACTTTCCAAAAGATTCAATTAATTCTCAATACAGTCCTATGCAATATGTATTACTACTTTAGTTTCTTTCTGGATGGAATATATTGAGACTACAAAAGTTAAATAACTTTTGAAACATTAAATACCTTAGCAACTATTTGCTAAGGTGACCTCTGTTCAAAATCCTATATGCTTCCCAGTACACCTGTTATAATGCCTAAAATTTGTTTTAAAACACTTCAGTGCTGTTATTGTGATAGTATGTGCATGACAGTTATTTACATTTTAGCTCTAGATATGATTATGTGATAATATCAGGACTTTAGTGTCTAAGAGTAGTCTGCTAGCAATGTGATAAAGGGCCAGGCTTCTGCCATTCCTCTATTAATACCTAATCAACAACTGATACTTTACTAAATGAATAGTAGGTGTAAAAAAATGAGCTTTTATTGATAAAATTAATCTTATTAGATAGCATAATTTATTTTTAAAAGAGATCTTATTTATAAAAGTGAACATATTCAAGACATGCAGATTGACCATCCCACCCTTGCTTGTTCTGTGAAGTCCTCTGGGATGAGAACTGTGATCTTGATACCCCAATTTGTCCTGTGTCTAGTTATTAATTTGGGGAAGATTTCTGGATTGCATAATGCCAGATGGAGTCCTCGTCTCAGAAATTTTGCTGTGTCTTCTTTAAAATGATCTTAAATGGTAGGAACCCCAAAAGGACAGAGATTCGGAAATTTTTCAAATGTAGACAACAGGTGGTACAAACACATTCTGTGCCAGCATTACTAATAAATAGTAATCAATAATGTCTGTGTGAGGGGCAGAATTGAGGAATAATATATGCTGTGTTTCATTTATAACCTGACAGCTCAGTTATGGAGCTTAGCAAACACTAGACCACTTAGATTTTTCTGGTGGCTACTTTTATCTACGACCAAATTAACCTAGGTCAGTTCTCAATCACACTATGTAACTTCTCAACACTGTGCAGCATTTCTTCCTGAATGCTGTTCTCTGAAATCTGAGTTTACCTGTGTGCTAATATTGAGGACAGTGACTCAGAGCATGATTTTTCTAGGGCCTTAAAATGCTCTGGATAAGTATCTGAATTCTGAACATAATAGTGTAGGTTAGAATTTAACTTCTTAAGAGTGTTGCTTCAGACATCTCTGCAGCACTCTTATTTTTTCTATACATCTATGTAGAATGAGAAGATTCCTACTGCAATTTTAAAAATTAATGTTACTTATAGGCAGCCAGCACACAATAAAATATTGAGACTTGGTAATAAAACAAGTGCTTAGCAATTATACAAAGCCCATCTTTAGACGGCTTTACAAATACTAGCTAATTAAATTTTTTTAAAGACAATTTATTTATAATACAATAAACATATGGTGGAAATAAGAAAACAAAACATAGCCATAGAAAATAACACTCAAATCAAATGTTAATAGATTAATTTTTTCCTCCTTATAGGATAAATGCTCCACAGTCCTCAATACTTTTTATTATTATTTCAAGAAAACCGGATAAATTCATTCTGAACACCACAGACTTGAAAGTCATTGTTACCATGCCTTTGAGAATGCCTTTGATTATCACAGACATCATCTCAAAGAAAAATAATTCTTTAATTGTTATTGTAAATGCAATTTTGAATTTAAAAAATCAAGTTGCATTGCTCTTAAAATTAAACCCACAAAGTAATTTTCCTTTGGTTTTTCCCCTTAAATGCTTTGATGCTCCAATTATCACCACTTTTTATCTTTCTTGTTGTGCTTTCCAAACTGGCACTATTATTTTGATGCTGAATCTTTGTTAATAGCAGGAAATAATTAACCAATTTTTTAGCCTGAATCAATATTTCACATTTTTATGCTGTTTTTGGTGCTTGAAATCAGGTCTATAATAGGGATTTAGAAATTTTGATTTGGCCTTGTAACCTTGATTGCTAATTATGGAGTCAGTAAGTCCCAGGAGCTGTATGGATGGAGTAGGTGGTACTATAATATTTTTGGCATTTTATGGTAGAGTCTAATAAACTTCTTATTTTTCCTTTTTCAAGACTTTCTCTCTTCCTACTATTATTATCCTTTCTTAAAACCTACTGGGGAAGACTTGCCGATATAAATTAGAAGTGATGAACTTGCCTTATCACCTGTAGGACAAAACTCAAACCATCTTAGCATGATATAGAAGACATCTTAGGACCTTCCTTTTCTGATTCCTATTGCTTATCTAGTCTAATCCCTCAATGCTGTACAATTCGGATCTGAAACTCTAGTTATAGAAGGAGTTCTGATATTATTTTGTGTCTTGATTCTTTAGCACAGTTTGCTTCTATGCATAAAGTAAAGTTTTTTGCATCTGGCAAACTCCTAATCTTTCAAGGTGACCTTGAATATCTACTTTAACATTACCTGCTCAGGGAGATAATTATAATGCTTATCAGGTAGATTTTATGATGCTCTTCTCTGGGACACATATCATCTTGAACAAACTTTTGTTATATTTCTATTTGTCTGGATTACTTTCCTGATTTATCTACTAGTCATTGAGATCTCTGATGACAAATGTTTTATTTTTCTTCATATCTTTTATCACTTCTAGTGCCTGGGATAGGTTTTTGGAGGGAACAAAAGCTCAGTCTATTCTCCCAATCCCAGGGATGTCTTCATTGTCCTGCCTCCTTTCTCCTTATTCTTGAGGGAAGAGTGTCATTTATCTGATTGGTCAGATACAGCATGATGACCAGCCACATTAGGTAGTGGGCATGGTCATGGCAGGTTCTCTTTTCTACTTTTTCTTGTCATGCAACTGGAGCAGTAAGTGGGCCAGAGCACTTCTTTGCACTGTAAGCCTGCTAACTTCTTTCAGTTTTTGGTCATCCTTTCCACAGTATCAATAATCTGGAGCACAGTGAGACTAGACTTTGGAGGTAGATATAAAACACTTATTAAACTTACAGTTTAGAAGGATCTGCAAGAATTCCCTTTTTTGACCGTTCAGAGCTCCATCAGTCTAGGCTCTCTGCTGTGCGCTGTCCACTCACAGGGGTCGAACATGTTTTGGCTCCCATTATTTGTGAGTCTACTACTAGTTAGGAAATTTCAAAGACCAGAAGTTTGCTCTAGAAAGCTGATAAAAGTCTTAGCAACAGGATGGTGAACCTTATGGCCCACATGGCCTCCAAGGAGTAAGAACCCTGGACCACCAGCCCCAGCAAGAGCACAAGAGGGAAAAAGAGGTCCTCGCTGCTGGGGAGTCCCTGCCACATTCAGTCCTCCACCACACTGAGAATCTCCCTTCCTCACAGTTCCCTGCAGATTCCTGAAGAGGGAGGGGCCAAGGGAGCCCTGTCTTGTCCTGTACTGTGAATAAAGTCCCTTGTGCTCAGCCAAAAAAAAAAAAAAAAAAGTCATAGCATATTAAAGGAGTTCTCACAGTGGCAGAGAGGAAAATAATAGCTGTTGGAGGAAAAAATGACAACTTGAAGAGAAAAATAATATGGACACTTAAGATTCAAATGAAGACTCATAGAAATAACTTTTTTAAATTAAAAAATATTTTAAAAAACATGATTCCGAACTAAGCAATTTGATAAGTAAGCCAAAGAAAGTATGGCCTCAGTTGAGACCTGAATTAGTATCCTAGAAGATCAAAGAAAACTTACAGCAAACATTTTTAAATGGAGATATTGATAAAAAAGATAAAAGACTCTAAGGATAGATCTAGGATATAACATGCCAATAATAGAATTTCCAGAATAAGAAAAAGGAACAGATGTAGGGGTTACGCTAATTTAACATTCATTCAACAAAAATATCCCTGGGATAACAGAAGATTTAATTTTATAAATTTAAAAGAGGCACTGATTTCCTAGGATGAGTGATAAAAAAGGCCATGGATTTAGGCATAAAGATTTCTAAATTTAAAGATAAAGGGAAGCAGTTCTTAAAGGCTCAAAAAGAAAAATCAAAGTATGGACAAAAGTAAAATAAACTAGAAAATGGTGGGATTAAATACAAATGAGTAATATATATGAGTTAAACCCCAGAAACCTATACCTGGTCAATGTATTAACACGTAAGAGCAAGATAGATAGGCAGAAATTAGACAGACAGATAGATAGGTAGGTACACAGATAGATACAGAGATAATTGAGAATTTAAAATGTGTGCCCCCTTATCTAGGACAATAAAATATAATTTATCATTCCAACTGATAGTGAAAGGTGGCACTATTAATAATTATACTACAGCAACAAGCATAAACTAGGACTTCCTAGAAAAATTGGACTGGCATATAATTTATCATTCTAACTGAATGTGAAAGATAACACTATCAATAATTCACACCAAAGCAATAGAACTTCCCAGGAAAATGGAGATGAATAACCTCTACCCTTGTACCACATTTGAGAACAATTTTGAAAAACTTGAATCATTAAACAAATACTAGGAGACACAAGTAAGAACTCAAGACAGAAAAAAAATGAATTGGGGAGGAAACAAATGATGAGCAATAAAGCTTACAGTTAAATGTAAATAAGTAGTGACAGATCATTTGGAAATAGCAATGTAATATTAAATAGAGGTTTCTGAAATACAAGAAACACATTTAGATATATTCTAATAATAATTCAGAAATAAGAGTAATAAAATTTGTCAGAAAAAGTTGGGGTAAGAGAAGGAAAAAGAGGGGTTGTAAAGCACTTTAATCGCTTCATTTGGATGGAGAGCTAGTAAAAGAGAGTAGTGAAAGTGTTCTTATGGTCTTAGTTTATTAAGGAGAGTGTAGGAGAAGCAGTGAAATAGATTACAGAGAATTAGGCAAATTCACAGGTAAGGCACCGTCCTCTGAAACTTCTAAGTCTTCCCAGACTTCTGACATCAGCCACAAATTCAGGCGTCCTGAGAGCTATGCTCACTTCAGACCAGTTTGCTACAAATTTGAGAGTCCATGGACTTCCTCATGTTTGAGGATTTGCTAGAAAAACTCACAAAACTCAGGAGAGCACTGTACCTAAGATTGCAGTTTTATTATAGCAAAAGGATATAAATCAGAACCAGCCATAGGAAAGGACACATAGGGCAGAAATTGGCACTACGAGTGCCCTGAACACAAAGATTCCATGTTCTCAGGGATGTGTTATCCTCCCAGAGGTGATGTATGGAGATACGTAACAGAGAGTATTGGCAACCCAAGCAGCTCACCGCAGCTTTAGTGCCCAGAGTTTAGCCTGAGGCTTGATCAAGCAGGTATGATTGAGTGTGTCACTGTTCAAGCAGTTGAACTGAGTCTCTGCTACTACCACCTTTCCCTGGAGGGGAATAGGCTGATATCATGTGGCTCCAAGTGCCAAACTTCTAATCACATGGTTGCTTTTTCTAGTGTGGCCAGCCCCTATCCTGAGTCATCTTATTTGCATACACTAAGGGGCCTGACAGAAGTCATCTAATTGGCATAAATGATTAAATGTGGTCAAAAAGGCCCCCTGAACAACAAAGTCATTCCTATTACTTGAGAAGTTGCAAGAGTTTTCAGGTCACCCCAAAGAAACTGGGTACAAAGGCCTGGTCTCTCTTTGGGCAGAAACATATTTTATTATTGCAAAAGCGCATCTTTGTGTGGGAATTAAGATAATTATTTTGGTTTATATTCTAGAGGTTACATACTAAAAAAGAAATAGAAATATACAGCATGACTTGTAAATTATCCAGAGGGAAAAGTAATTGAATTGCTTTGCTCAATCAGCAAAAATAAGACTATGTTAAAATATAAACTATTGGTTAACAGATGAAAAGGATAGTAATTTTTCACCTTGCAGGTCAC
The DNA here is from genome assembly GCA_963574635.1 of Cheracebus regulus. Lineage (NCBI taxonomy): Eukaryota > Metazoa > Chordata > Mammalia > Primates > Pitheciidae > Cheracebus > Cheracebus regulus. The sequence goes on from CAUYQU010086588.1 coordinate 41,477, forward strand.
TCCCTGGAAAGTGAGGGTTCTATCTACTCATTTGTGCTTTTCTCCATCCTATTTGCTGAAATGTGGATGTGGTAGAAGAAGATGAACTATTTCTGATTGCAAGACGGGCACTGAATTGATAAGATAGACACCTTGGATTTTAACATTATTGAACTATCAACTCAACTGAAGACCACTTACCTTCATGTTTGTGAGATAAAAATAACTGTCTTATTTTTAGAGGAGCCCAACCTGTATCCTAACTAGTATAGCTAGGCAAAGAGATACTAAGGAATTACTATAAATAGATAATCATAATGGAAATAATAACGCCAGAAAAGGTGGCATTTAATGTTACCAGGACAAAAAATGGCTAAGATAGATCATTGTGTGATGATAAGAAGCAAAATTCAATATGATGGCCTAATAGTCATAAACTATGTATTTCAAACAATATAGCACTTAACTACCTAAGGAAACACTATTAAAACTATAAAAACCTTAAAAAGAATTGTCAATTTATAACAGAAGACTTTAATTGTGTAATCTATAAGTTTGACTTAAGGAATATATATACATTTTTTTCAAGACATAGTTCCTGATTTTGAACCAATCAAATTAAAAACAAATAATTTAAGGGTGTTAAAAAGTCCTAGCAGTTTGAAAGATGCTGATAAATAACAGATTAAAAAGAAAAATCAAAACTGGTATTAAAAATTATGTAGCAAGAAAGAAAAGGAGAATATCTTATATCAAAACATATAAGAAATATGCTTGAGAAAATGGATAGCCTTGAGCATCTTAGTTTTCCAAACAAGATGAAAAATAAAAGAACTTGGTATTTATCTTAAGGAATTAGACATATACAATAAAAAACAATAATTTGGAGGGATATACTTAAGGGGAAAAATGACAATGTAATGGGAAAATAGTGGAAAATAATTTTTAAATCTGAAAGCTGATATGTGAAAAATAATTTTTATTTATACATATTATATGACTTAGAGACTTTATAGTAGACAAATCTTAATATGGGTTAAATGTTGTTTCCATGGCAGAATGGTTTCAGTTTTATTCGAAATCTTCTAAGTTTTTATTGTGATAACTTTGAAAAACATTAACAATGAAAATGAACCTTATGATACGCAAAAGCCATCTGAAAGTTAAATTCAGTCTGTGTGTCACTGGTTTGTGTCTTCTAATATATAAGATTCCTTGGTGTGACATTCCCAGTTTTTAGCATGCTGTCTGTCAAATATGTCAGGTAAACTATGAACAACACTTTTATGAAAAACAATCAGGCTCTTTTGAGTCTGTTACTTTTCTTCCTGGTATGCCTCTGTTAATAGTACTCAGAGCTCAGTTATTCTGTTTTAATTTCAGGGGGAACAGAATTGCACTGACTTCAGAAGTGAGAGAAATAAAATTCTTTAAAAAATGGTCGTTTCATAATTAAACTGATGAACCAGGACAATTTTACTTGATGATTCTCAGATCTATAACCCCTAATTATATTTTCAATCATTTTTGTGGGGTTAGCAAGCCACAGTCTACTCTGTACATGTCATAAGATGCTCAATAGTTTAACTATCCTTTCTCTTTTTAACCAAAGGTAATCATGGAAAAACAGAGATTAGTATGTATTCTGATTTATTTCAGACAAGCAGAATAGAGAATGCTGAGCATTCACTTCTCATGGCTTTCGAGGCAATGACATTCATCTTCCTCTTGAATTCTGGATAAATTCAGAATTGTCAAAGATTAGACCATAACAGATTATTTAGAAATGTGGATTAGTCATACAAATATTTTTGAATCAGTTCCATAACGATGATAAGTGGTTAAAGCCATGGTGCCAAAGAGAAGAAAAGAACAATGTACAATCTGTGAACAAAAATGCAGGCCATTTGGCTTCAGCATAGCAGTATCCCATGTTTTGCCAGAGGAGAGGAAGGGCTTGGAAGGTAAATAATGAGTCCGGAGATTCAAGTCCCATCTGTTCAGACAGGCTGAAGCTTGCTGTGTGACAGTGTTTGTGCTGGGCATTGATTGATATCATCTCAATTGGCTCTTGACATGAGAGGCAGTTGAGGATGTCTGAATTAGAAATTGGTCCTGGGATCCTGAACATGAGCCAAGAGTAGTAGTTACAAAAAAAATAATAATAATAAAAATTAGAAAAAACTATAGTAAAACAAAGCAACTGTCCTCTCATTAGTGCCTACTCCCCTTTGAAAAGAGAAGAGAAAGGAAATAAGACAAAGAAAAGGAAATGATAAAAAGAATAAAAAGGAAAGAAAAAAGTATAATGGAATTTGAGGCTGGGAAATGACAAATTACCACCTGCCTATTTACAATGAATAATCATTTACATATACTTGTTCCATATGTTTCTTTCTGCCACACATATTTCTTTTGTTTCTGTTGTTCTTAAATGTTAATTAATTTTCTTTGACAGAATACATTTATATTCAATTTTGACAGATTCTGATAATTTATGAAATTTTCTTTATTTCATGTTTATGTCATTAATGCCCTCTTTGTAACCACACTATGTAACATATACTACAATTACTTATTTCTATGTTAATTTTAAAGTATTTCCACATTTATGATACTTTAAAGACATTATTTTAACAACTGTATAATGTTCACTACATCAATGTGCAGTAATTTAATCAATTATTTTTTGTTATAAAGATTTCTAACCTTTCAGTATTTTAAATAAATTTGTGATGAATATGTGTTTACATGTATGTGTAAAATTTTTCATGTCACTCAGATTGTTTTTTTTTTTTTTTGGCTGAATCCTTAAGAGAAATAGCTAGATAAAACATAGACATTTTACATTGTTTAGATGTATGTTGCTCATTTGCTTCTCCCAAATATCTGTAGTATCTCACATTACAATGGAAGAATCTAACTAACACCCAGCAACTATGAGTAATCTCACCGTGGTTTTTTTCCTGTTTTTTTTGTTGTTGTTTTCATTCCTGTTCTTGTTTTATTTGTAATAATGTGACAGATAACATAGTATCTCATTCTTATCTTAGTTTATATTTGTGTAATTACTTGTAAGGTCGAATAAGATATAATATAGTTCCATATGGTTCTTAATCAGTGGCTGTTTGATGACATGTTTGTCCAAGTTTTATTTTGTGTGTGTCTTAGCACATCAGCTACTGCAATCAGACCTATCCAATCTCTGCCCCCTATAAATTGTTTGATCTTTGACAATTTTCTTAATTACTCTTAATTTGTTTACCAATTAAATGGGAACAATATTGATATGGTATTTATTTCTTGATTCATAATTTTATATTTCTCATCTGAATTCTAGATCATTATATTCAGTTATTTCATAGAGATATTCTTTTTTGTGTCTCAAAGTTTTCTCAAGTTCAAAATAGCCAACATTAAGCTCATGTTCTTAATTCTTACATTATCCTATTTTTTTCTCTCTGTGTTTTTCTCTCTCTTTTTTTATTTGATGATTGGTATTCTCATTCAACCATTTTTTCCCCCCATTCAACCATCTGAAAAAGCCAGCAACTTAAGAGTCATCATTCTCTTTTATTTTTTGTAGTCAATACCTAATTATATCCTTTGGCAATTTAACTTCCCAGTATCTTGGCCACATTTCATTGAATCTAAAATCTAATGAAGTGTAACATGCTCCATTATTTTCAGAAAGAAGAAATGCCACCAATTGACACATTGCTTGACTCAAGAGTCCTAAATGACCAGGGCTTTTTACAAAATATTGTCATCTGTGCCATCAAGAATTTTAGCTGTGTACCTTTTCTAAGAGCATTGTTCTATTATCTTTCGAATTTTGCAAAGTTTCATGCACTTTCATGGGCAATGATGATTGAAAGACTAAATATAGCACAGAGATTTAAGAAGCATCCTGATTTCAGAGATGTTAAACATGTTTTAAATGTATCTTATAATTTTGATGTTTATCTTTTCCTCCACTGCCATCCCAATAGTCCAAGCTTTACTCATTTATTGCTTAGACAAATGCAGTAGTTACTGAAGGAGTAGTCTATCTGCATTCAGCCTTCCCATTTTCTACGCAATTCCGTCTTTACTTAGCAGCTAGACAGTTTGAAATATATATCACTTGCATTGACTCTTTCTTTCCTAGCTCCTCAATGGCTTCTCATTATTTTTAGAATAAAGATAAAAACCTTCATATCTACCAACTAGGACTTGTATAATCTGACCCCCATCTCTTCTCCAGCCTCATCCTTCTCTGCCTTTCTTCACACTCCACTCTAGAGATCACAGCTTCTAGGCTTCTCTGTTGAGTCTTTGCACATATGTACCTTTCCCCGACCAAATGTTCTTCCCCATAATTAAATTATCTTTGTACTTCAGATTTCAATTCTAATTACTTTCTCAGGGAAGCATTTCCTGACCTCTTCAGCAAGGTATCATTACCCATTAACTTCATTTATATAGCACTTAATATAGTTACAGTCTTATAATTATTTCTGTGATTATTTGGTTAGACCATAAGCTCTATAAGAACAAGGACCATGCTTGCATTTGTTTACCATTGTATTGTCAGCAATTAGCACAGATTCTGGGAAAGAATAGATGATCACCATGTATTTATTTAATGTATGAAAGAACAAAGGGTTCTTACTAGAAACGAATGTAATCATGCAGGTTTGAGTAGTGCGGTATTAACTGTTTCATAGCACTTGATAAATAATAGCTTTTATTGTTGTGGTTATTGACTCATTCTTCAGACAGCATCTCCTCTGGCTTCTCATCCATTTTTAAAGAGTTAACATTCCTATATATTGCCACTAATTTCTATGTGTTTGAAGTGCAGTGAACCCAAATGATCTCTCCTAGTTGTAGAATAATTGTATCTGCCCTGCAACATTGGTTTTCTTGGCATCGATTGTAATGAAACTTACTGAATTGAGAACACATCAAGCTAACACTGTCTGGAATAAGCCTCAGATTTACATCTCTAGAAAAGTAAGAAATCAAGAGCCAAGTTTGCCCCCATTTAAGAAGCTCAAGTCTATAATCATAATTTATCTGATTTTTGGTTTGTTTTGTATTTTCTTAGTAAAAACAAAGAAGAATAACAGGTTTGCTTTAAGTTGCTTATTATAGCAATTCTGCTTAAGGAATTGTCAGCATTTCATTTTAATCATCTCTATCCTTAAATCCCTTAAAACTATGCATTTTTTTTTGCTCAAAAGCAAACTCTACCTCTGCATTACTTATTAAAATTCATTTTATATAAACTCCATTAGTATAGAAAAGAAGCCTACAAAAACAACCCATTCAACACTATCATTTCTATGCATTTGCTTCTGGTTTAATTGGAGCCCTCGATGGCTGTTTCATGATCATCATATATTTATTGACCATGTACTGTGGATAGGAACAAGATTAGCTATTGAAAAGGACATGGAGAAAAATTAGAGGCATATACCATAAGCTCTTTCAAGTTCCTTCATTTTCTCAATATCTTCTAATACTGGAAAGCTCTTTTTTTTGAGAATAGGCAGAAAAACTTGCTGCTTCAGTTAAGAGCAAACTTACTAAAATCAAGTTTCATAAGCCACATCAGTCTATAATTCCTCATCTGTAATATACTATAGCTATCTGTGATAGATTGCATCATTGTCACCAAATCTTTATCTTCTTTGTATCCATGTCCTTTGCCTTTACAGTTGTTCTCACTAAGGGCAGATATATTTCCTCACTCCAGTGATATTGGACTTGGCCGTGTAAGTTACTTTGGCCAAAGGAATTTTATTAGGCTTGATGAGAATGAAGGCTAGCTCTCCTGTGTTTCTGTCACAATCATGAGAAACACATACTCAAGGTGACCAAATTGTGCAAAGAAAAGGAAAGGCATATAAAGCATATTTAGATGACTTGTACATTGGAGCCAACCCAAACTGAACCCAAAGTGTATCTGCTGACTCCCAGCCTGACTGGCAAACCTATGGGCAAGAAAAGAAGCGCTTGTTGTTGTTTGCCACTGACTTTTGGAATGCCTTGTTATCTACCAATAGCTTGACTGATACATATCATCATATTTTACATAATTAAGACACCGTATTTAAGGTGCTTAATACACTGAGATTCTGAATAAATAATATTTTCTAGAATAAGTAATGAAGAAAAACCTCCAGTAAGATCAGAAGGCTTTGGCAAAGCACCTTAGAAGCATTTGACATTCCCCTCTACCAACTATGTGTCCTGGGAAGGATATTGAACTTCTGTAAGTCTTGATTTGCTCAACTTTAAATTGAAGATAGTAATGATGAATAACTCGTCGTATTTTAAGTATCCATTGAGATTATTCTTAGCAAAAATGTGATACATAGTAAGCTTTCAATAAATGTTAGCTATTTTTATTACAATTGCTTTTATTATTATTATAAATATCCATAATTGTATTTCTATTATCAATATTATTTCAATAATTTCCTTCGAGGAGAAAAGAGTACTCAGTTTTAGAAATATTGGCAAATTACATTTTTTCTCAACCTACTTCAAAAAATTTAACAAACCAAAAATTAACAATTTCCCTTTTAGAGGTCCAATATATCCATTGTTCAGAGTACTTGTTTTGACAAAGATTTCAAAATTGACAATATTTGAAACATCAAGTAGTTTGATTTCCACTGTGCTCTTCAAGATTTTTTGTTTTTTCCTTCATCTAGTTGATTAATGGGCCAAGATCATGAATGAAGACTCTCAGGATCATTCTATTTCATCATATAAGCCTGGCAATTCCTCCTGGCCAGCACATCCTGTTAATATTATATGGCATTAAGGTAAGGAGCTCTACTTAAATGAATGTTTTTCTTGATGTAAAAGGTCACTTCCAACTATTACAGCATATATTTATTTGTTCATATTTAACATTTGTCTCAGTAGTAAGTAAGCCCTCTGAGGGAACAGATATTGTCTTGCTCACTGATACATCCTTAGAGGTGAAAATACTACCTGGCACATAGGGCTCTATCAGCAAATACTTGCTAAATAAGTGAATGAACTAACCTAATTAAAATGGTTAAAACTCCTTCCATTATTACATGAATTATTATTATTCTTATACTATCAATAAGAAGCCAGTTAGTTGCCACATATTGAACAGCTTTTGGAAGTGAAGTCAGGCCAACCTCAAAGCTTGACGTATAATATCTTACCCACTAGTTACAGTGCTGAAACACCTATCATTTTATTATCATTAATATCCCTATTAGAGAAGTCAACTGGATTAGACCCATTTGCAAAGAACCTAAAGAGAAAACAAAACAAAAAACACTTGTATATAGGAAGAAAACCTACCAACTCTAATTTCTCAGTCAAAAAAGATTTTTAGTGCAGACAAGATTTTAGAGGCAGTGATAGAAAAAATATTTTATAAATATTAATCTTCAGTAGGCACCTTTCTTCTTCATTCACAAGAAGGTTTTCTTTCTTGTTTTTTTACATTTATCTCTTGAGGTTATGAAGTCATAGTTGTTAGAGATAAAAAATAGCTTGAAGAGTCTGTTTCTGGTTTGTTTACAGCCATGCATTGCTTTGCTTTTGTTTTAAGATGTCTCTCAAAACAAATTTATAAAAGAAATGGGTTTTCCCTGGATCATTGAACTACACACATGCCTTTTTATTTGCCTGGGTAGTATTGCCTGAAATTCAAGAGTTATGACTCCAAAATATGATTTATTCAAGGAAGATAAGGGAGTGAAGTAACAAAGTATTCACTGATTTATTTTAGGATAGAAATGTAGACTCAAAAAAGACAAATTTCTCAAAGTAAGTTACCTGTCTGGTTTTGGCTTCTTCACCAGATCCTGTAGCAGTCCACATGCAGTCACAGACAAATGACTGAATCCTTTTGTTCAAGGCATGAAATTTTGCAGAAATACATGTAAGGTATTTAGAGTGTGTTTAATTAATTCTGAGAAGTCTTTTTTATAGTCTAATTGACCTGTTGTGGAGATGCGCCCTCTGTCACTTAAAAGACTTACGTCTCTAGCTACACAGAGCTCCCATTGGTAGTGTAGCCCTAAGATAATCAAACAGATCTTCTGGAGGAGCTGAATTTTTTATCTTAGGGCAAATGTACCCTTTTACCATTTCTCCTCTCTCCCAAAGCTGGAAACTTAATGCTTAAAAAAAGCGATTATGTCTTTCTTCAAAGGTTATATCTGAATTGGTTACTCTAGCCTTTTATTAATTAGCACTCTTTGGTTTCAAGTGAAATAACCCATTTGAACTACTTTAAGCAAAGCAGAAAGATTTATTTTGAGATTCCGGAGATAGTTTATAGACACTGAAAGCATACAGCCTGGTAGACTTCAATAGGGACTTGGATTGTAATGCAGCTACTTTATAAACTGATTCAAACAGGTATACATTGTTGAACTTCCTGAGCTTGATCAATTCTTTCAGTGAGTGGCCACACCACTCACAGTAGTTGCTAGCATCATGCTGCAATTATTTTTCTACCAGTCTGACACCTTTGTTTTCTCTCAGTGCAAAGCGTTTGAAGCTTCCTTGAAAGAGAGGTGACAAAGGATGCTCACCTCCTTAAGTTCTACTGGCTAATAAGAACCTTTCCTCTCTTTTTTATAAGCTTCAGAGAGTATGATATTTGCTTTCTTCAAATTACGGACAGTTATGTTTGCAAGTAATTAGACTAGGTAACTGTTCCATTAACTGCCTCTCAGGAAGGGGAGATCAGCTTCAGGCTCAAGGCAGATTCTCTGGGAGCAGAAAACACTTCAGTAGAGTAAGCTTATGACACAACCCAGTTCTAGAAGCCATAAACCTCTGTCACTTAAGGTGATTTGTTATTTGCTCTACCTATAATTATTCCAGATTGACATTTTATGGCTTTTGAAAACATTAAGAAAAAAACATACGCCAAGAATTTACATCTTGTGAAAGAATGGTGTATGTAAATAATGAGTAAATGCCAATAAAATTTAAAAAGTTATTTAAAAATTTGCAAGATATTGAACCTAGCCTAACAGTCAATACTAATTAACCTTTTATGATGAAGCTGTTGAAAAATAAATTATATCATTGCTTCTTCTTACTAACCTGGCTGGAAATATTTGTTGCTTAAATCAATGTCTATTTGAAACTATCTTAAATATTCCTATATGTCTAATTCTAATCAAAGTCTCAAAGGTAGGTGGTACCTGGAAAAATGATTCAGCCTAAAAACGAGCACTTCATCAGCTCTAAGAAATACTTCCAGAAAGATGTTTTTAATTCCAACTATCTAGATGCATATGATCATATAATTTGATTTCACAAAATGACTTTTAGCATTTCTTAGGCATTCTTTAGAGTTCTGGGTTATAGACCACAGAATTCACTTACATACAATAGATAGAAAAATATTTGGTAGATAGGTTCCAGAATTTCCAGGAAGACCAGAAGGCAAGAGCATGTAGTACAGAGCCAAGAATAATGCATCCAGGAGACATACCAAAGGTAACCACTAAATGCTACTGTTGGCCACATTGCTACCACTACTACCTGGGACTCTGAATCTGTGTTTCTAGGAGCTGGAGTATAGAACCTCTACCGTCATATTTCTGGAAAATGTGTTTTCCCTATGTTGATCATGTCCACTTATTTCACTGGTGTATAGATATGACAAAACTTAGATCACTTCCTAGAGGGAGCCTAGGAAGTATACATTTTACCTTTTCATTCTTTGTCCTATAGGACTATGTTAGCTATTTTGAAGTACAAACTAATGAACCAATCAACAACGTCTGCCATGCCCTGAGACCTTAATTTAGTGAAACACATTTTGAATGATGTTGATTCAATTATAGTTTATCTTTTTGTAATAAAAATGCCTGTTAATTCTCCAAATGTCTCCTGCTTCATGTCTTCTCCAGTCTCATCGAGACATAGAACTTTATGCTTCCAGACTAGCATTTTAATTCACGAGTTTATTTTTTCATTTTTCATTTCTATTACTGAACTGTGAACTCCACAGCCCAGAGAAAGTTTACCTCTGAAGCAATATTCTCTCGGTAGCTAAATCACATTCTGATCATGGGCCACTTTCGAACATCCTTGCGTCGTTTAATTCTCCTTCTTCCCAGGCTGTAGGCTGCTTTCCTCTCCAAGCAGCACTCCCAGTGTCTCACACAGTTTGCTTGGTCTTCAGCCAACCTACTGAGGGAGCTGCCTGCTGGTTTGAAAGAGCACCCAACGGTCTGGGAGACTGTCTGCTGCAACTGTACATGGTTACACCAGATCCACTGAGCCCTTGCATTTCCCCTTGGCAACTTTGAAAGGACCCAGAAGTATGAAGAAATCGATGTCACTTGGGATGGGCTTTGAACAAGGTAGGAGAAAGCCAGTGTATACATTTGTTTGTTTTTTCCCCTGGACAATCTGTTCAAAGTTGTGATACTTCACAGTTACTCTGAAGACACTCTCCATGAGTGAGCATTCATCTGCGCTTAGTGGTAAGCTGTGGTAAGCTCCATAATGTACACTTTCTTATTACCTTCTTCTCTTTCTCACTTCCCTTCTCCTTCACTTCAGTTTTCATGTGATTTCATGCCCTAGTGATGTGTTAATTCATAACTTTTGCTGCAATCCTATTTTCTAGGGTGACTAGGCTAAGGCAATGTTTGCTAAATGAATACATGAAAGAATAAAGAAAATATAGCTAAGATTATAGTATTGACCTGCTTCAGGTCCAAAGACAGTTAGGGCAAAGCCAGAACACAGTCTCCACTCAATTTTAAGACCCTTGAAGAAGGAGACATTGGTCACCTTTGAATATTCAACATTTTACACAGGGCCTGGCAGATAGCAAGAACTTAAAAATAGTTGATTAGTAAAGGAAGAAAGGCAGGTAGGCAGAAAGGAAAGAAGCTCAAAGAAATGGAATAGATAACCAAAGTAAGAGTTGGAAATGAAGCCCAGTGAACCAGGATTTGAGAAGTGGGATCTAAGTAACAGGCTGAAGTGGTGTCTGGCTGAGGGCTGGATCAGGCTATGGTTTAGAGTTTCAGGGCCACTGCTCAGGCTTATAGGGGTTATAATAAGTCTCTGAACTTCGAGAACATAACAAAGGACTCTGGAAACTAGCAATCTGATGAGAACAAAATACCCAAATGTGGAATTACAGAATAATACTGGCTGAAAGGACTTAAAAAAATACACAGAGCCTCCACTCTACTCCTCCTTTCCCCACCCCATCTCCAATACAGTCCATATTCTAATTCAATCTCCTTATTATTTTTTACTAAGCTCTTAGGGATCCTCAGAATCCTTCCGAGAGTACTCAAGGCAGTCATGTCCACAAGTGTTTGTCATTTGTACATAACAAGAATTTTATCCATCTTCCTGAATCTTACATAATTTGCTCATTTATAGAAGTCAAGAGTGTAGACAGAGATGTGAGGAAAAATTTCCAGGGTCACACCATACACATCCTACTTCAATATCAATGGCCTCTCTTAGTCATCTGAAATATTTTATGTTTATAATTTCAGACACTTGGAATTTTGTGATAACTGACTTATCTTTCATTGATGATCTCCTTAAAACATGAGCTAGCAACCTATTCTGAGTTCTCTTCCATCAGTTATTTTTTTCTGAAGGTCTATTTCACCTGAAGTATAGAGCTGAATCTGTTCAGCTTTTCAAATTTTCATAGTTTGACGTTAGTTTACATTTTTAATGATTTTGTTTCAAGGAAGGATTGGTGTTTCTGGATCTTTAATCTGGTGTTTTTGTTTTTTTGAATCTCATGCTAGAATTCTCTTTTTTTTAGATTTACTGTGTTTATTGATACATACTATTTTATATATATATGTGGGGTACATGTTAATGTGAATGCATGGCATGTGAAATTATCAACTCAATCAGGGTATTTGGGGTATCCATCACTTTGAGTATTTATCATTTCTGCGTGTGGGTATCATTTAATGCTAGAATACTTGAGCACTTCGGAATGACTATACTTCTGGTCAATTGGCAACTGAGGGTCAGATATAGTTTTAAACTTATTAAGAAATTATACTTACATAATTACATTTATATAATATATATAACATACTGGAGTTATTCATATATATGTGTGTATAATATATATTACATATATTGTATACATGTGTATGTTTGTAGATATACACACAGCAATAAAAGAAAGGAAGAAAGGAAGGAAAGGAAGGAAGGAAGGGAGAGAAGGAGGGAGGGGGCGGGAAGAAGGGATGGGGAGGGAAGAAGGCAGGGAGGAAGGGAGGGAGTGGCAGGGCAGGGCAGGGAAGGGAAGAGCAGGGCAGGACAGAGCAGGGCAGGGTGAAAAGAATAAAGCCAGGATGTGGTAAAGACCATCACCATCCCAAATACATCTGTGCTCCTTTACATTTTCCATCCTCTGTTGAAATTATGTTCAAGAAACAAGTGATTGGGTTCAGCCTAATGAAATGTGGATACAATTGATATCAGCTGCATACAGACCAGGCCTTTCTAAAACCACAGAATCTATCCATCCTCTTTTGCAATTGTTTTGTATGATATGATTGAGAATTAACTTTTAGTGTGATAAACCACTGAAATTTCAAGGCTAATCTGTTGCAGAAGCTAATGTTAATTGCCCTAACTAACATAGAAATTGCTTTCTGGAAATTGGTGCTGGCATAGAAAGACCCAAAATATTTGTCAGTGGCTTTGCAGTCATGGGGCAGGTGGCAATGAAATTGATCTTGGAACCTGAAAGGTAGTGATGTAAGTCAGAGAAAAATATTTAGTAAAGCCATCGCTCATGATAATTTAAAGTCAGGCTCTATATCTGTTGAATTTTTATCTCTGAAGGGCTAGCATGAAAAACAAAATGCTAGGAATGTGCTCTGGTTACTTATGATTTCATTCAGGAAGGACTGAGGAGAAAGATGTGAGCTCAGGAAAGAATTAGCTGGTTTGCAAGTATAATCAAACTGAATAACAAGAGACCAAATTTGAGATCTTGCCCAGTTGGAAAATTTATTCAGCATGTTTTCTGAATTTTAAAAAATGTCTTATATTGTACATGTACTGGCATACTTGTGGACATTGAGTGGGTTTAGTTCCAGACCACTACAAAAAAATGGATGTTGCAATAAAGTGAATCACACACATTTTTTGGTTTCCCAGTACATGCATTTACACTATACTGTAGTCTATCAAGTGTGCAAAAGCAGCAGGTCTTTAAAAACAATGTATATACCTTAATTAAAAATGCTTTATTCCTTACATAAAAAGGTAACAGTTATTTGAGCCTTCCGTAAGTCATCTTTTTGCTGGTGGAGGGTCTGGCCTTGATGCTGATAGCTGCTGACTAAGCAGGATGGTGGTTGCTGAAGATTTGGGTTGCTGTGAAAATTTTTAGATATAACATAGTTATAAAGTTTGCTGCATCAATCGAATCTTCCTTTCATGAAGCATTTCTCAAAAACTTGCAATGCTCTTTGATAACTTTTTTTAACATTAGAACTTCCTTTAAGATTGGAGTCAATCCTCATAAATCTTGCTATTGCTTTATAACTAAATTTATGTAATATTCTAAATCTTTTATTGTTTATTGTTGTTTTGGCAATGATTGTGACATCTTCAATGTGAGTATATTTCATCTAAAAGAACCACTTACTCATCCAGAAGAAGTAATTCCTCCTGCATTCAAGTTTTACTATGAGATGGCATCAATTCAATCACTTCTTCAGGCTCCACTTCTAATGCCAGTTCCCTTGCTAGTCCTACTACATCTGCAGTAACTTCTTCCTCTTAAGTCTCAAACCCCTCACACTCATTTATATTTATTGGAATCAATTTATTCAAAACTCCTGTTAATGTTGATATTCTTTACCTCCTCCCATGTCATGAAGCATAAATATTCCTAATGGTATCTAAAATGGTGAACCCTTTCCAGTGGGTTTTCAAATTACTTTGCCCAGATCCATCAGAGAAATCATTATCTATGGCAGTTATAGCTTTAAAAGTATATTTCTGAGATAATAAGACTTGATCAAAAGTATTCCTTGATTTTATGGGCTACAGAATGAATTTTGTGTTAGTGGGTATGAAAATAGCAATAATTTCCTTGTATATATCCATCAGGCTCGTGGGTGCCTTGGTGCATTGTCAATGAGTAGTACTATTTTGAAAGGAATCTTTTATATTCTGAGTAGTAAGTCTCAACAACAGGCTTAAAATATTTAGTAAACTATACTGCCAACAGATGTGCTATCATCCAGGCTTTGTTGTCCCATTGATAAAGCACCAGCAGAGTAGATACAGCATAATTCTTAAGGTCTTAGGGTCTTTGAAATGGTAAATCAGCATTGGCCCCCTCATAAACTCACCAGCTGTATTAGTCCCTAATGAGAAAATTCACTTGTCCTTTGAAGCTTTGAAACCAATCATTAACTTCTCCTCTTTAGCTATGAAAGTCTTAAATGGCATCTTCTTCCAATAGAAGTCTGTTTCATCTACATTGAAAATCTGTTTATTGTAGCCACCTTCATCAATTATGTCAGTTAGCTCATCTGGACAGCTTGCTGCAGCTTCTCATTAATGAGCTTCTCTATTAGCACTTGCTACTCCACCTTGGACTTTTACGTTATGGAGACAGCTTTTTTTCCTTTAACTTCAGGAGTCAACCTCTGCTAGATTCCAACTTCTGCAGCTTTCTTATCTCTGTCAGGCTTTATAGATGTGAAGAGGTAGAACCTTGCTCTGGATTATGCTTTGGCTTAAAGGAATATTGTGTCTGGTTTGATCTTCTATCCAGAACACTAAAAATTTATCCATATCAGCAAAAACGCTATTTTGCTTTCCTTAGCATTCATGTGTTCAATGAAGTAACAGTTTCAATTGACCAAATTTCAATAGTGTTGTGTCTCGGGAACTAGGAAGGCCCTATGAGAGGGAGAGACAAGGGGGGAACATCTAGTCAATGGAGCAGTCAAAGCACACAACAGTTATGGATAAAGTTGACTTCCTTTTATGGGTACGGTTTTTGGCACCCCATAACAATTACAATAGTAACATCAAAGATAGCTGATCACAGATCATTGTAACACATAATGATAATAAAAAGTTTGAAAAATTGTGAGAATTATCAAAATGTAACAGAGATACAAAGTGAGCATATGCTGTTGAAGAAATGGCACCAATAGATTTGCTTGATGCAGGGTTGTCACAAACTATCAATTTATAAAAATAAAAAAAAAACCCTGTAAATTGCAATAAAACAAAGCACAATAAAATGAGGCATGCCTGTATTGCTTTTATGATGTAGAAAAATATTTGTAAATTAAGAAAAGTTTATTTACAATAAAATGAGTAGTTTCCAGAGTACAGAGATGATGAAATCGGAGTAAGATTGAACAAAGTAGGGTGAAGAAGAGAAGAAATAATAAGGCAACAAGAATATCAGGTGCAAGTCATTGGGAAATAAGCTGGAATAATGATAAGCAGGACACTGTTACTACTGAGTAACAGGGAAGTACACAGACCTAATCAGTACTAGCTACAATGACTGGTGGGCTATGTTAGGAAATTGTCTTCTTTAACTCATCCTTACAAATCAGAGTGCTTGATAGCATGGTGTTCAGTCCAGCTGGACCCCCGTTCAGATGCTAAAACTTCAAAATGGCTCGTAGGGCTGGGAGCAGTGGCTCATGCCTGTAATTCCAGCACTTTGGGAGGCTGAGGTGGGCAGATCACTTGAGGTTAGGGGTTCATGACCACCCTGGCCAACATGATGAAACCCTACTTCTACTAAAAATACAAAAATTAGCTGGGCGTGGTGCTGCGTGCCTGTAATTTCAGCTACTTGGGAGTCTGAGGCAGAATTCCTTGAACTGGGAGGTCACAGGACAAGATTGTGCCACTGTGTTCCAGCCTGAGTGACAATGGAGACCTTGTCTCAAAAAAAGAAAAGAAAAAGAGGAAACTGTTATCAAATTCATGCTTGGGGCAAGGATTTGTCCTCTGTCTCTAAAGGGAAGAATTGCAAAGACATTTGTGAAAGCCTATGTAGAAAAGGTAGGATGAAGAATAGGGCAAAATAATGCAATCTACTGCATCTGCTTCATTTTCATCTATCTCCCAACACTAGAATGTCAACATCATTAACACTACTGGGTGTGCTATATACATTGCTATTTCCCCAGTGTCTATAACAGAATCCACAATGGCCACCAAAGAATATTTTTAAATATGTGATATGATCTTGAAAGTGAGCTGGATTATCCACCTGCGAAAATGAATCAAAACTTAATCTTACAGTTTTAAAATTATAACAGTTAAATAAACCCCAATTTTTGGATTACTTTGAAAAATAGAATTTTAGAGTAAAATGTCTATTTGTTAACATGGAAAAGTCTAAAAATGAAAGTTTCAATACTGAACACAGACTAGTTTCTATAGCAATGAAGCCACTTCAATTCAAGGTTTTCTGATTTCAAATTAAAAAGGGCAAGCATCATATTGTTATATTTTATATGTAAGTGGTCAGCAGCAAACACATAAAAGCATAAATAAACACATCCACAATTTATAAACATTTATAACAGATTAACCAGAAGAAGCAGCTTTCTGCTCATGCCCTTGCTATTAATCATTATAGCTGTTGTCCTACATTTTATTGATTACATTTTTTAGTCTTCTTATGAGGGAAGAATTGTATGGTTTTCACTGCTTGTGGGGAATAATACGGCTTATAGCCACAGTGACAAGACCAACACAAATCTACCAGATGTTTGGTTGTGGTTTTAAGAGGTGGGTTTAAAGAATCTATATATATTTAATTTAGCATGCCTCTTTAATACAGTCTTTGTGAAATACAGAAGTATAGAAAAGTGATTTTTTGTTGCTCATATACATTGATTTTATATGTAGTTTTGTTATTATAATAACAACTGACATTTATTCAGTGTTTACTGTATGTTGGGCACTCTTGTGAGTACTCTATATATATACGCTTTGTAAATTTTCATGCTGACGCTGAAAAAATGATATACTTTCCTCTTTTAATAGATATAGACACTGAGGGAGAGGAATTAATTAAGTTGCAAATGACTTACATGCCCATCATTTATTCACTCATTTCACAAGGATTATTGAACACCCCTTTTTGCTAGGTATCATGATAGAGATTGGGAAGAAAGATGTAAATAAGCGAATACATGAGATGATCACAAACACTGAAGTATTCCAAGATCCAGAAATACATGAAAACAGACAGCAGCAATAAAGAAGATAACTTTCTATACTGATATGTCTGTGAAAAACAAATTAAATATAATGATACACATAGTAAATATGATTACAGAGTGTGGCTTTAGATAGGAGAGTCAAGGAATGTTTGACAAAGTGAGTTGAGCTGAAGCTAAATTGAGCTTAATCTGCCAAGACAGATTACACATAGATGTAGGGAGAGAGACTTCCACCCAGGGTGAAGAGTGAACAGGAACAAAAAGGGAGCCAGTATACTTGCAGCGTAGTGCATGAGAGACATCAACAAAAAGAGGTGGAACCTCTGGCTCTGGAGCCTGCTCTTTTATGTAATAACCAAGATTTGGAACACTTTCAGCCATAGAGTATTCCCAGCTCAAGAATGAACTGCAAGGCCAAGATAGCTGTCCCAAAAGTGTAAAATCTCTGAGAACTCTCGAGAATTCTTAAAACTCACATCAATTTTGCATTCTAGTCCATATAAATATTTAATTTATCATGCCAGTAATACCCTCTTCCTCTTAAAAATTTGAATTTCTTGGAAGATGAGCCATACTTCTTCTGAGATTCTGCATGGAACTACCTGGAGTGCTTCTGAGCATACCCAAATGTATATAGGATCCATTTTGAGAAATACAATTACCCTAGCTCATGGTAAGAACTGGGTAAATGCTTAATGAACAAATGAGTGAACTTAGTGTGTTACTCTCTTCTGAGCACATGAATCGTCACACCATAGCCTTAAAAGTCTTGTTGGGAGGTAGCAAAGAATAGTGTTAAATATACATATGAATTTCTTATTTAGGTTTACTTAGGTTTGAAGTTTGACTAACATGTGGTCTAGGACAGATCATTTAAATTCTATGTTCCTAAATTTCCTCAGCTATAACAATTGGGATAATAAAATACTATAGTACCTTTGAAGGATGAGGATTGTATAAGGAACTTAGCATGACACATGATATTGTATGTAGCAATGTTAGGTATTACAAAGGAATATGGAATATCTCACCATCTGCTAATAACCAGAGAGGAGCTCCTTCAGGGATATGTGGATGAGGATTTAGAGGCTGAAAACAGCAAAACTCAGACAATGCTTACAACTGGGAGTGATATCAAAAAACAATATTTAACTACAGTGTCTTAATATAGCAAAGCCTGGTCATAGTAGGCTCTTGAACATTTATTGAATTAATCATCACGTAGAGGAATGACCAGTAGTGTGGTATGTCACATGTAACTGGAAAGTAAAATAGTTGATACAATCATATTTTAATTAATTTTTGAAAATAATTTATAGGTGTTTCGATTTTATCGTAACATAGCATCACTGCCAAAGTATTTCATGGCCAAATATTTTAAAGATATCATAGGTATGTATGGATATACTAAAGTCTCCCGTGATGATACTTTCACCCTGGCCTATTTCAAACTGCCTTTGTACTATCACTGAATGCACATATGGAAAAAGACAAACAGAATTAGCTCTTTTGAGCTGGTGTGAACCAGCTGCAGCAAACCACAACTTTATTCTACCAGGATTTTCTAGATGTATTTGGTGACCTAAACTCCTCCCATCTTTTGTTACGCAGCCTGCCTGTTAGCAAGGTGTGGAAATGTTTTGCAAGGCATCTGCCTTATTTTGTATCGCTCTTTATACACTTTCTTGAGTGGGCAACAAGGCAAAATGTTATAGCTCATGCATACTTCCTGGGGAGAGTGTTTCAGGTCCATGAAATTGTTCTATCATTGTATTGCACATAAAATGCATTGAACCCCAATGGTGTAAGAAGAGGACAATCTAATTTGATCCCATTTTTCAAAGGCACAGAGACTTGCTCATGCCAGTGCCCAGAGAAGATCAAGTTCTGAGAGTTTGACAAACTTGTCCTAACTGAAGTTAGTATGACCATGAGACAGACAGAAAACTGCCTTGTCTGCATGACTAGAATAGAAAATATTCTTTTATTAGAAAGCAAAAATGTACCATAAGCTACCAACTGACTTACTATAAAGTTAAGCAACAGATGCTGAAAGTCCATTGATCAAACCTTTTTTTTTTTTAAGTGAATAACTCTACGAGAATTAGATAGTTACGGACATTAAATGGATCGAAACAAGAACTGATGTTCCTTTTTCACTTCAGGGATAGTCTTGCCAATGGCACTGTTGGTTACAGTTGCCTTTACCAATGCAACTAACAGTGGAATGGATCCTGCCAGAAATCGCTTCAGTTTTCTTTTTCAATGATCCCATGGCTGATTGATCACACTCATTCCTCAAACATCACTGCACTATATTTCCTTATGTCTTTTTATATTTTTAGTCAACTTATAATCTAATCCTAGGTGCTAAAGTATTCTCTCTCAGAGTTACTGAATATCTCCACTCTGATCCATTACATTATACAAATTGGCCCTTG
This sequence comes from Cheracebus regulus, assembly GCA_963574635.1. Lineage (NCBI taxonomy): Eukaryota > Metazoa > Chordata > Mammalia > Primates > Pitheciidae > Cheracebus > Cheracebus regulus. The sequence goes on from CAUYQU010086588.1 coordinate 61,137, forward strand.
AATAACACAGGAGCAAGGAGTACAGGTTCACTTATCCACAGATTTTCTCCTGCCTCAGCCACTCCCGAGACACAAAAACCAGTTCTCTTTCTTCTCTTCTTCAGCTAACTCAAATAATGAGGATGAAGTCCTTTAAGATGATTCACTACCATGTATTTTTACTGGGCACAATGACCCATACCTGCAATCCCAGCTGCCCAGAAGGCTGAGTCAGGAGAATCTCTTGAGGCTAAGAGTTCAACACCAGCCTGGGCAACATAGTGAGACCACATCTTAAAAAAAAAAAAAAAACTTTAAAAATGAGCTAGAAATAGTGATGTGTACGTGTGTCCCAGCTACTTAGAAGGCTGAGGCAGGAGTATCTCTTGAGCCTAGGAGTTTGAGGTTGCAGTGAACTGTGATTACACCACTGCACTCCAGCCTGGGCAACAGAGTGAAAAGCTGTCTCTTAATTATTTTTCTTTTTCTTATGATTTTCCTAATAACATTTTTTCTTATTCTAGCTTACTTTATTTTAAAAATACAATATATAACACATATACATATGTGTTAATTGACTGTTTTGTTGTCAATAAAGCTTCTGATCAGCCATAGGCTATTAGTAGTAAATGTTTTTGGGAAGTCAAAAGTTATACATGAATTTTCAACTGCACAGGGGTTAATTTGCATGTTGTTTAAAGGTCAAATTCATTTTATTCTCACAATTCACTGTCAGATGACAGTCTTTTCCCCTAGTTTGCAACCTGCTGTGGGCATCTCACCATTGCTAAATTTGTAGCAACTCTATGTCACTACAGATTTAGCAGCAAATATAATATTAGAAGGAACTTAGTTCAGGGTTTTATTTATTCATCCAAAAATACTAACTGTTCCTTTTCTATATGCCATATTTTGTGTGGGGCATTGGGAATACAATTGTCAGCAAGACAAATGATCCCAGATTTCATGGACATATAGACCCACTAATTTTCCAACTTACTAGCTGTCTAAATGTGAAAATCAGTTCATCTCTTTAAGCCTTGGTTTCCTAGGCTGTGAAATGAGTATAATATTTACCTTGCAAATTATATTGGGGAAATAATAAGCAAAATCTTCCCTCAACCCAAAGATCCTTTGTACAAAGGTAGTACAGAAATAAAACAGTTTTATTAATTAAGCATTAATTCAGAATGTGATTATTCATCATAAAAAGTCCACTGAGAGACTGCAAAGAGAGGAAGAACTCTCACCATTTTACATAGCCAAGCAGATACAACCTATTACATACATGTTCACATGGTAAAGAACTGGTTCTCAAATAAGAGGATTTGACAGTACCATATGTCACACAGAGGTCATCCTAACTTTACCTAGTCATTGAGGTGATCATCTGAGTTAGTTAGTTGGCTTTGATTACAGCAAAAATAAGCTTCTCAAAACCTCTGAGAGGAGCAAGTTTTACAACGTGGAACAAGGTGCCCAGGGAAGTTAGGCTGCTACTCTCTCATGGAAACTGGGAGATATGGGTTCCATTTCTGTTGATGGTTATATTTTAAAGAGATTGTTTTCAGATGTTTAAGACATTCCTGAGTCATTAAGTTGACAAAAACCTATCTAGTTTTCTAAATAATTTATGTACATTTTGAAGAGAGGAGAAAGGTACTTATAATTTTAAATCTTCTAAAGTAAATTCTCTAAGAAAAGAAGTGTGGAGGTCTCTTCCTTTATTTGCAATAGAGAGAATTAATCCCATTCTTTTTAATTTTTATTTGTCCTTACAGTTGTTGTCAGAATGTATGTACAAATGTAAAGGCACATTGTAAGCTCTTAAATATTTTTATAAACTGAAAGTAGAATTAACTGGAATGGACATTTTGGTTTCTCAAATAACAGACATCTAGAAGGCAGATGGGTGAAGAGGGGAACTGTTGGCGAGGACCCAAACTGAGATAGGGGAGTAGGAAGGAGCAAGCCTCTTGAGGAAAGGCAGAGCACTTTGCATCATTTGAACAAATGTGTTGGGAAAGATTGGAGGGTAATATTGTACCTAGAGTACATTGGAATTTCAGTGTCACTGGGCTAACAATATTTTTCTAATAGTCAAGAGACAACATGAAACAATGGTAATTTCCTAATGGAGGAATGACATGAAATTGTCTCCGTTACAATTTGTATGGTTTAGACTTATGGAATGACTGACAGTTGAGAGCCCAGGAGTTATCAGCTGATGGATCTGGTTTTAAATTCAAGGTTCAATACTTACCAGCAAGACAAATTTGGACCTATCTGTTAATCTTTCTGTATCTCATTTTCCTTATCGCTCTGGACCTTGATTTATTTTCTCATTTGTAGAACTGGGATAACACCCAGTCAGTAGAATCACTGTAAGCTTTCTAAGTATTTAGTCAGTGTCTTGACATATAGTCAATGTCAGTAATGATGACTACTATGGCCACCATCTTCTTTATGAATAAAAATAATAAATGAGTTTAGAAGGTTTGAGAATAATTACATGATCTATATAAAGGCTGTTGAGTGCCTGGTTTGGTTTCTAGTTTTCTATATTGTATAGAAAGATAGCAAATACTGCTGATAGGTTGAACGTTTACTTGACAGAATTTAGACAATTTGGTGAAATAAATAGACAACATTGTCATCTGTGGTGTATAGGTTGCTTTATTGGGCCCAGTTCTTCACCCTTTGTTGTGGAACTTTGAAGCTCCTTTTTTAAAGAGGCAGAATATATTTTCTGTATGCATTGCTGTGTCCAATGAGGTGTTGATAGAAATGAGCTATCAGAGCTTTGCAAAAGCAACTACACATTTCCTCTACCTTACAACTTTGCTATTACCATGAGAAGAATATGTCTGGAGTAACTTGTGACAGTTTGAGAGAGGTGTAGAACAGAGTCAAATTGCTCCAGTCATCCCAGCTGACAACCAAGAAACCTCCAGACCTGTGAGAAAGCCCAGCTAAGACCAGGAGAGCTAATTCCATATGCATAAGCTATCAGCTTTTTGTTGTACATCAGTGAGATTTGTGGTTGTTTGTTACTCAACAACAGCTAACTGATACATCAGCAGATAAAAATAGTATCAAACCTTCATCAGAAAAAAAGAAAAGAAAGTAGCAGCTATCTTACAAGGTAATTTGTTGTAAATATTAAAACAGAAAAAGTACACAAAGTGCCTGACACATAGGAGACATTTAGTAAGGCCTAGTTTCTGAGACTAAAGGAGTCAGATTCCAATAAATACCTATTAACTTTTCACAACGCATTACATTTTAAAGTGTGTGATTAGTCTTTATTAGACCCAACAAAGAAAAATATGGATATGCTATTTTAGAGCCCTTAATGCTGGATTTCTCTATGTTTATAACTTTGAAATAGACTTATTTTGTGAATTTTTATGTATTACTCTAAAATATCCATTTTATATGACAGACATTAAAATAAGTCTCTCTTTAAACAATACAGTGCTCAAGATGAGACTTTATTTCTCCCCATTAATGCAATGGCCTTATTTTCCATTCCCATAATGGACTCAAGCAGTCAATGATTGGTTAAATTGCTCATTCTGCCTCTTGCCTGGGAGGCTTTTGCTGTGAGCAAGCATCAAGCACAAAATCTGACTGCCATGGAACATTAAACAGGTATTCTCCTTTTAAACTTTGTGATCTCAATTTCCTGGAGTTATCCAATAGAAAACAGATGCAAATTAAGAGCTCAATTCACAAAAATAATAGGTAGCATTTATATTGGCTTCCTATGGTGATAGTTACAAAAAAGTGCAGAAGGAATAGCTAGCACATCCAAATGAGATGTGTGTTCCCGCAGTTTCATAAATAATCTTGTTCTCTTCTAAATATTGACCTTTCTGTGCTGAATGCAAGGTAAGCGTAGGTCCAAACGGGGTAGAATCATAGCTAAAAGTCACCTCTCATTAGAACCTGTCAATGCTTTTGTGTGCTCTACTGGTTCTTTTCTAGACATACTGGAGAAGAGGCATAGTTTATTCAGTCTGACTTATGCCTACTGAATAGTGAATTAAAGGGCTAGGAAGTTGATCCGTTTCTGATTCTCCCTCAACTGATAAAAAAACTTCTAGCATCCTAGAGAGTTCGTTAAGAAGAAGATTCTTTGGTTTGATCTGTGTGTGTGTGTGTGTGTGTGTGTGTGTGTGTGTGTTCATTTTTGTTTTCTGTTTGGTTGTTCATTAGCTTTAGTTTTACTTTATGAAAGAAAGGGGGAAAAAAGTCCTGAAAAAGTTAGACTATTCTGCTCTATCATGATGCATTTATGTCACTCCTTAAGAAAGTTATGATCCTGTATTACCCTACATTAATTAGTGAAAGTCAACATGTAGACTTTGATTTTCCCTAGAAATTTTGTAAATGTTGATGGCAATAATGAAAAGAGAAATAGACACGTGAATCAAAAATGTTGCCTATTTATTTAGGAAACTGGAAAAGCAACACGAAGATTGAATATAGCACCAACTTCCACATGGAACTTGTTTTAGATGATCATTTGGCCTATACAGTTTGTACAGTCACATCAATTTTATTGAGGACTTTCATCAAGAAAATCTGCTACATACATAACACAACTAGGCACTAAATATGTACTTACTGAGATGAAATGAGGCTGGGCTGGGCAGACACTAAAGCAAAATATGGTCACTTGCATGGTGGGACAAGATGGAAATAAATAGTCGGATTCTTTGAAATATCCAAGTATTTGACTTACAATAGGTAGAATGGCTACTGATTGTTCATTTTTCTTATGATTATTTTGGGAAGACAAAATCATTAATAAGGAGACCTTGGGTATTAGGAAAGTGTCAACTTCTACTCCAGCTCTTATATCTTAGATGTCTGCTGATATCTTATGCCGAAGTGAACTCCATTTGTAAATGCAAGAAACAGACTTCGATACCTGTTCTGTCAAATTTCCCCACAAGTTTTTATTTATTTTCAATCTTTTTTTTCCTGCTCTCATTTCCACAGCTTTCATATTCTAGGCTCAGAATTTTACTGTTACTGAGAACTGGCCTATGACAAGTTGTCCGTTTATAATTATTAGGATATTTGTAGTAGATTTGGTGGCACCTAAAATTAGATGGAAATGAGGGTTAGCTAATTCCTTTCAGTATCAGTACCTGGATATCAGATTATCATAAAAGCAAATGTCAGCAAATTCAGCCTTACTTAGAGATATTTCTTAGAAATTATATTTGTCTTACAATGAGAGCATGTGGTGTTTGGTTTTCTGTTCCTGTGTTAGTTTACTGAGGATGATGGTTTCCAGCTTCATCCATGTCCCTGCAAAGGACATGAACTCATCTTTTTAATGAATGCATAATATTCCATGGTGTATATGTGCCACATTTTCTTTATCCAGTCTGTCATTGATGGGCATCTGGGTTGGTTCCAAGTCTGTGCTATTGTGAATAGTGCTGCAATAAACATATGTGTGCATGTGTCTTTATAGTAGAATGATTTATAATCCTTTGGATATATACCTAGTAATGTGATTGCTGAGTCAAATGATATTTCTGGTTCTAGATCCTTAGAGTTAAACAGTGAGAACACATGGACACAGGGAGGGGAACATCATACACTGGGAACTGTCACGGGGTTGGGGGCTACAGGAGGGTAGCATTAGGAGAAATACCTAATGTATATGACGGGTTGATGGGTGCAGCAAACCACCATGGCACATATATACCTATGTAACAAACCTGCACATTTTGCAAATGTATCCCAGAACTTACAGTATTTTAAAAAAAAAACCAACAGAAAAAAAGAAGAAATGATATTTGTGTTAAATGCAATTCCAAAATAACAGCTCAACAGCCTATTTCATATATTCAGAGCATTCAGAGATGTACCAATTCTCTGTACTTCACGTGCTATCAACACAACACACCAAAGAGGTTCACAGAGAACATGCAACAATATAGAAACAGAACACAGCTAGCCTTACAGGCATCATTAGGTAAGGAGAATACTCAGATGTCGTAGCTGGATACAGATCCAGTTCAGAATCTAGTCCTCAGTACCATCCTGGGGAGTGATGGGCAGATATCTCACTGGACATTTTCTTCATGCTAGGGAGAAGGGTGCCTTCAAAGATCTTAAGCAATGCATGGACCTTGAATACTACTAATTCATTATCATTGGGAACCTATTTTAATATTTATTAACTTAATTAGCAAAGCCTTTGGTATTGATTGGTGATAAATGTGGCTGACTTATAGTAACTGCCTCTGAAGAAAACTTCTATGAATTCCTAACAATTACTCCTAGATTATAAATTGAAACACATACACACCCATATTGTCTGCAAGTTCATAAATAAATAACAGAGTTATATACAATACATATATACAATATAATAGTTATCAAACCTTCCTCTGGCCCTCTCAGCTTTTTTAACACTCACAACATTTTGAGTTTTGGTTAATGAACTTTGGTGTTTTACCTGTTTTGGTTAATGAACTTTGGTGTTCAATTTGGGACCTGCTATGGTGTACACTGTGATTTCAGCAGCATACCCCCATTCGTACCCCTCACCCAAAGTCTCCTGTATCTCTAGCCACAAAACTCCACTGGGTGATACCAACCCTCAGTCTTCCAACAGAGGAGGGGAGGCCAGAGAGAGTAATACTTCCAATTATATCCAGAATGTTGAAGAGTGAAACAGATATGATTAAGTAGCAATGAGAAGAGGTATTGAACAACAAAAAAAATTTTTGATTGAGTATAGTACAAATAATATGCAGAGATTTTAGATTGAGTTTTCTTTGTATTTGAAATCTGACTTCATCTTTTACTCTATATGGCCTAGTATATATTGCTTAACCTCTTCGAATCTTAGTTTTCTTATCTGTAAAATGTGGATAATTTTTACTCCATTGCAACATATATGAAGTGCTGAGATACTGCCTGTGCATATCTTACTTTAATAAATGATATTAGTCACAGTGTTAGTAGTACTCTATTATTATGGTTGCTCTTGTTGATATTATTGTAAATCCTAAGAACTATATGTGAATTGTAAGAAATCATTGAGACTCATAAAATGAATCAGGTTTTTAAGGAGCACATGGAATGAATTGGTATGTGAATTAGTTACCTATAAACACTGGACACTACTAATAATTTGTATAAATGAGCACTTTTATGTGCACAGATTGCTTAACACATATTGGTCTTTAAAACTATACCTGCATTCTAGATTGTCTTCAGTGGTGCTGTTTCCATTCATAAAAGACAGCAAATGCAGATTTATATGTACATATAAAGTACACTATATTTTACATGTGTGTTTGGCCCCAAAGAGAGAAATGCCAAAGGAGATCTTAAGAATCTGAATTATAGTCCTAAAAGGAAACAATTCATTATTGTCACAGTAAGTATTCTAGTGCAGTGGTTACTAATTTTAAGCTTTGTATAGACCAGATTTTTGTTGTTATCTTAAGTCTACCTCTTACAGGCCATGAAGCCTCAGTTGTAACATCAATAAAATGGGAAGAACAAAAAAGTTGCTGTGAAGATAAAATGAGGTAATGCATGGAAAAGATTTAATATAGAATCTGGCATATAGTAAATGTTAACTATATCAACCTGACTGCTAAGGAGAAAAATAGAAAATCTCTCAAATGTGCCACTGATAAGTTAAACCTGATTTTTTAAAATATTGCTACATGGCATAATTGGATCCATCAAAAAATTACTAATAATTTGACTATCAGGAAAGTTTTTGACTATGAACACACACTTTCAACAGGCACAACGAAGGTTTGTGGTTAATCTCCAATCACCGTGTAGGAGAAGCTCGGTGCGATAGTCTAAAGATGATCTCAATGGGAACTGAGCTAAAGACCATCTGACCCCACTTAAACACAGCCTCCACCTTAGACTGTTATGACACCACGACCTAAAGCTTCATTTTTCTTCACAGGCAGGTCCTGTCAACTGATTGTGGAAGGAAAATGAGAATTTCAGATGCCTGCTGAGATCTGTGGATGGAGTGCTGTGTCCACAGGGCACTGAGCTCTGGCCAAACCAAAGGCTCATATTGCATAAATGCCCTTCAATTCCTATAGCTGGGAACTGTTCTTTTTGTAGTGCTTGCCCGTTGTAGATGTTTAATAGGTTTGCATTACATACAGGAGAAACTATGAAAGTCCCTTATAAATATAACAACCATAATGATAAAAGGAAATGTGTTTGCCTTTCCAGATACATTCCAGGCACTGGGCTAAACACTCTTTTAATCCCCACAATGACTATACAAAATAGGCACTGTTATTTTCTTCAGTTTTACAGATGAAGATGCTGACACTTAAGAAGTTAAATATCTGCTCACAGTTGCACATCTAACTGACATATGGATCCAGGCAATATGACTCCAAAAAGTAGATTGTTAACCTTTAATCTACAGTACTTCTTTTCTGCAAGTGTCCCTAACCATTAAGTTAAAGGGGAACACCAACAACAAATCCTAGAGGAATTTGCTGTTTAAGACCTCAACAAATGTGTTGTAAGGCCAAAGTCGCTATACGCGTTAAGGTCAAAGCATTGCCCAGAATCAACAAATAACTAAGACCATCCTCTACTACCTTTAAAATTGATTGGAAGCCTTTCACAGGCTCACACCTATTTTACATTTTTGTCTCATCTCTCTCCACTAGCCCCTCACACCTTTCCTCAAAGTCTAAGCTCCAAACATAATAAATTAATTTCCCAGAACAAACCTATTTCATCCCTGTAAGGACTCTGCACTATCCTTCCCACTGTCTAGAATACACTTTCTGCTTTTTTCTTATCAGTATTCCTGTGTTCTGGCTAGTATAGGCTGTACCTGGAAAACCAATGGCCTGACTAGAGGATGAGTGATCTTCTCTGGCAACCTAGCTTTGGTGTTTGCCCCTGACATTAGGGACCCACATCCTGCCAGTTACATTTCCCAGGATTTTACATCTTGAAATAGCACATTTGTCAGGGAAGCAGGAGCAGAAAGTGTTTGGTGCATGCAAGGGTAGAAAAACTGTGGAATTTAAAGGCATTAACCTACGAGTCGGGCTCCTAGACCCTGGGGTGTGACATCAGACTGTTTATGAGCATCTAAGTCCTGGCTGAAGAATCACTGGTGTGCATTTGTCACAGTCGATATTGAAGTTCCTACAGTTGGAGACTGGGGGAATGATAACATTTAAGGCTCATGCACATTTTCTTTACAATTATTCATTGTTCATCTTGTGTGTCTGTCATCGTGGAAGCTACAAAATACCATGTAGATGACACCGACCAAGCAATAATCACTTTGAACAAACGGCCTAAAAATAGCTGAGAAAAGAAGGACAAGAAAAGATAGAACAGCAACATATCCTGGAAGTCAGATCCTCATTGCATGTTATATGTTTAAACATTTACAATTAAGAATGGCTTTAGCACTTCACGGGGGATAATAAGCAACAAAAGAAAAAATGCAAAAGTATCTTTTAAGGTTAGCCTTTACATTTGAAAACACTGAATGACTTATTTATCATTTAGGAAAATCTCGAGAAGGGATTATTTAATAATATACATTTTTAACTTCTCTCTGATTTTTTTTTTTTTTTTTTTGAAATAGGGTCTAGCTCTGTCACTGAGGCTGGAGGACAGTGGCATGATCATAGCTCACTATAATTTCAAACTCCTAGGCTCAATAGGTCCTCCCATCTCAGCCCCCCAAGTAGCTTGGATTACAAGTATGGGCTACCACACCTGGCTAATTAAAAAAAAAAATGTTGTAGAGATGTTGCCCAGGCTTGTCTCAAACTTCTGGCTCAAGCTATCCTCCAGCCTTGACTTCTCAAAGCACTGCGATTGTAGTTGTGAGCCAACATGTGGGGCTCACCTCTTTTTTAATTTTCCCACACTGATGACTGACAAGGCAGGGCTTATCACCAGCACCTTTTGTACTTGACAAATGGGGAAAAAAGAAATTGGGAGGATGAGTGATTTAGAACAATGAAACTTCAAACTCTTCATCTTGTAATTTCAGTGACGTTCTCCAAATTTCTGTCTGTGCTCTCCCATGTATCATTAAAATATGGTCATTATTATGAAAAAATAGCCACTTGCCAATGGGTCTTACATTGTGAAAATTCAGCCTCTGTAGTCAGAAAATTATTTTGCCAGTTCTTATCTCTGCCTCTCCCTTGTCTTTGTTCACAATCATCCTTCTCTATAAAAGGATAGCAGGCTTCAGAAGCCAGGGGGAGTAAAGAGTGAGAACATTCCCACTGGGTCTTGGCCTGCTTCCAGCCCCAAGAAGGGTATCATTTTCAGTGTCATGCTTCCAATTTCCCTGGAAAGGTCTCACCTCTTTTTCCACACCCCAGCCCTCCCTAATCTTGCCAGCTTGTGTCTGAATTGTCTCTGTTGGTCTCTGCCTTTTCAAAAAACCTAGATGCTTATCTTAGATAAACGATTACAAGCTCCTTTTCTTATCTTTTCTAACTTTTGTCACTGATACCAACCCATGCTGTCAGGGCTGATTATTGAGATTTTAGTCTTTTTTCCATATATATATGCCTCTGTTTTCTGAATGAGAGAAAACCTGGATGCTGACTTCGAAGGACTATACTTATTTGCTCTTCTTGATTCCTCCAAGGGACACAGAGGCATTATGTTTATGTTTACTATAGATGCTATAATTCCAACGGGATTTGCATAACAGAATACATTTCATTATCGTCACCTTACATCAGACCCCCGTTACCTTGTTGCCTGTATTACGACAATTGCCTCCTAACTGGCTTCCTTGCCTCTTTTCAAGTAGTGTTTCTCAGTGATGGCAAATAGAATTACTTTTCTGAAATGAAAATCCCCTTTCTCTTCTCTTGTTTAAAACCTCTCACTCAGAATCTCCTAAGGTCTTCGAGACTAGAATCTGATCTCTCAGTGCTTATCTCTTCAGCCTCCCTCCTCTCCTTGCAGTCTTTTTGTCATCCGTATTTCTTGCAGTTTCTTGAGCATTCTGCCCTCTCTTGTGACTCTAGAGTTTGGCACATGCTGTCTTACTGTTTAGAATGTCCTTATTTCTGCCTGGCCACTCTGTTCTGCAGGACTTACTCAAGCATTATCACCTTTCATCACACAAACACCATGGATCTAGGAAAAGAATTCCTTGCCAGGGATCCAACCACATAACAATTTCTGGAGAATTTTTTTGTAGTTTGAGAACTAGTGTCCTGCATTATTTATTCTGTGCCTCAGGGCCTCACACAAAGTGAACAATCAGCAAATAATAATTGAATGAACTGTTGATATTCTATGCTCTGTATATGAACATGCACAATACTCCTCCTGTAATCCCACCTGCTTAGAAATTGGTCTACTAGCGGTCAAGCAGGATACCATCAAACTGAGAGGCAGAATTCCATCTCCTTTACTGACTCTTCAGGCCACTCCAGGCCACTGTCTGAGCTTCCATTTTATTCACATATTTTAAACTATTTATGCCTTGGGTTCCTACTAGGTGCTGGTACTGTTCTAAGTGCTGAGGACAGTGGTGAACAAAACAGGTAGATTCTCTTTCTCCTGGAATTCAAATTGTATTTGGAGAGACAAAAATACATACACAAATGAATAGATACATGTAACTATATATGTCAAGTTCTTCTAAAAGTCATAAAAAATGAAACAGGATAAAGAGGTTAAAGAAGCAGGTGGGTAACATTTTAAATAAGATGGTCCGTAGAGGCATTTCTGCTAAGGTGATACTGAGCAGAGACCTAAAGGAAATAAATAAATGATCACATGCATTTTTTTTTTTAAGGGAAAGAGCATTCCAGGAAGAGGAAACAGTGAGGTCAAAGAGCCTGAAGCAAACCCATGCTTAATATAGCCACCAAAACAGCAAGGCTACCATGGGGTTGTAGCATAGTGAACGAGGGTCAGGTGGTAAAAGACAAGGTCAGAGAGTTGGCAGAGACCACGTCAAGCAGGGCATGAAGCTCATGGTGAAGTATTTGCTTTTTACTGGGAGGGAAATCTAATTGGAGAATTTGGAGTAGATCTGTGGCACGATCTGACCCACTTTTTAAAACTCTTCTATGGAGTGGATACTGTTGCTGGGGGTGGGCAGCGGTAAATGCAAGGAGACCAGTTAGACACTGCTAGTGACATGGACTAGGGTGGTAGCAGGGAGGGCAGTGAAAAATAGCTCTAGATTTATTTTGAAGGTCTATTTCATAGCATGAGATTTTTGCTTAAGAATTGGAATAGAGATGTGTGAGAAATAGAACAATCAGGGATGACTCTGAAATTTCAGGCCATTTACTGAGAAGAGGAAGACTAAGAAGAGTGGATTTCGCGTGGGTAGAGAAGAATCAAAGGATCAGAGTTAGATGTCAAAATATATAGATAAAATATAGATATTGATGTAAATACAGTTACACATAGATTATAGATATATATTATACATCCATATCTATATATTTTATAGATATATCTTACAGATATGATACATCTATAAGTGGAAGTCTTGAGTCAGTAGTAAGATAAATGAGTGTGGGAAATTGGTGAGCTCAAAGTTTGCAAATAAAATCCAAGAATCTTCTAAATATGAATGAATTTGCAACCATAGGAGTGCAAGGCATCACCAAGGGAATGAGTAGAGTCAGAGAACATGAAGATCAGGAGCACAGGTTTAGAGGCCAGGAGAAGACATCAGAAAACACTGAGAAAGAGAAACATCAATTAAGAGCAAAACCAAGAGAAAATATTGTCTTGGAAATCAAGTAAAAAAGTAGGCTCAATGAAAACATTATCAGCTGTTTCAAATGCCGCTAGTAGGCTGAATAAGATGAGGACGGTGATTACCCCAGAATCTGGTAATGTGCAGCTTAGTGATGACCCTGACAAGTCCAGGTTTAGGAAGCAGTGGGAATAAGCCTGCTAGAAGCAAGTTTATGAGTGGTTAGAGAGTCAGTAGACAAAGGAATATACACAATACTTAAAATAAGGCTGTTAGGCTAATTAATTTTTCAATTTCCTTACATTTCTAATTTTTATTATTTAAAACATCACGTTATGTATGACAATATTTGCATGTGTTACAAATTCAGAGCATTTGAGTTCAACCTAATATTCTGAGTACTGAATTACGCAGAACACACTTTATTTTTCCTTTCAGAATTCAGAAGACACGTTAACTTTTTTGGAGCCTCAGGGACACTTTTAGTCTCATCAGTTATCACTGTGCTGCAGAGTGGGTTAAATGTCAGTTAATAGAATTGTGGGTAACAGCTTATTGCATATATAGTCTCATCTTGTCTTTTGCTTCATCCTTCCCTCTGTTCTGTGTATCCTATCATTGACTCATCCATGTATTTATCCATCTGTCCATTCATTCATCTGTATATCCACCCATCCATCTATCCTGCACTTATTCATCAAGCATTGGAAATATTAATATCTCAGAGCATTCTCTGTCCTTTTATTGGAGACACAGATAGGGAGTCTCTCCTGACTCATAGAAGTCTCCCAAAGCAGGTTGCACAGAACGGGACCTGGTGGTAAGCAGATGCAGAGCTATTAAAAGAAGAGAAAATAAGAAAATCTGAGGCATTGTAGTCAGAAGATTGTTTTAGTTATAAACCCAGAATGAACATTGGGTTGGAACCATAAACACTGTACTAAGCATCAGATTCAAAAAGAAGCTTTGGAGAAACTTAGGTGTAGTGTCCATCCAGCCTGAGTTAGCAAAAGGATTTAGGATGAGGTCTTTATGAAGGGATGTTAAATGCCCTCATTCATCTTATGAAGGTCTAAGAAAAGGTGCAGGACTAATAGCAAAAGGTAGTATGCAGTACCAGAATAAAACATGATTAAAGTAATGAAGATCTTTCTATGATAAAGATATGATTAAGACATAAGGGAACACATGCTGTCTTTCCTTTTCCTTTTTTTTTTTTTGTGATGGAGTCTGGCTCTGTGCAGTGGCATGATCTTGGCTCACTGCAACCTCCACCTCCCAGGTTCAAGAAGTTCTCCTGCCTCAGCCTCCAGAGTAGCTGGGATTACAGGCATGTGCCACCACGCCAGGCTAGATTTTGTATTTTTAATAGAGACAGGGTTTTGCCATGTTGGCCAGGTTGTTCTCAAACTCCTGACCTCAAATGATCCACCTGCCTCAGCCTCCCAAAGTACTGGGATTACAGATGTGAGCCACAGTGTCTGGCCTTTCCTTTCCCTTTATTCCTTCTTTTTCTATTCTCCTTCCTTTGCTGAGTCTATTATTTTTTCTCATACATAGCACAAAAAATGTGATACAATCCATGGTGATGAAATTCAGAATAAAAAACACACTTCTTTTTTAAAGCACATTATTGAGCTTTCATCTAAATTAAGCCACCCCTTTGCATTTAACTTCATTTCTTAAGTTATATATCTAATTTTTTTTCCTAGAAGACAGTTATTTCCCAGAAGTGACATTCTTGATACTTTGTCAATGGGTAGAAAACATTGCATTATATGATATTTTAAGCGCAACTTTCAGCACAGCAACGTGGATGAGCACAAGGAATACAAGAGAGATAGCAAACTAGAAAAATGGTCTGCAATTTTTTTACTCTTTGCTACTTTAGCAGGCCAAGGGAAATAATAATCTAGCTTTATGTGTAGGGGTTCAGAATCAAAGCCAGTGAAGCAGAACAAAGCCAGGCTCTCAGATGGAGAGGCTTGTGGCTCCTACAGGAAGAAAGTCTCCCTGCCAAAGGAAGAGACTCCTGGCACTCACACCTGCCTCTCTATCAGACACTTAAGACAATTAGAGCAGTGGAGCAGATGTGCCTAGAGATATCAAATAGATGTACTTAATAAGGGGAGCATAGAGCAAGATGGCTTCAAGTTCTTGAGGAAAATAAGTTGCTGCAATTAATGGAACTGAGAAGGCTCATTATTGAGACACTCCTTATAGGATGTGGATCTTCCTGAGGGAATTCTCTGCCAAAGCCTTAAGGATTTTTACCTTGCTCAGGAGGATTCTAAGTCTTGGAATTGATTTCTCTTCTAAACTAGGTTAGGCTTTCCCTCCTGCCTTGAAAAAAGATGTTTCTAGTAGTTATGACAGAGAGAAAGAGTAAAAGAAAAATATCTTCAACCCCAGGGCCTGTTTTTGAATTAAAAAGGAGTAGCTATTCTTTACTGATGGATCTTAAGACTAATTTACTAAAGGATAAGACTGCCTAAACTCTAGAGTGCTTTCACTCTTCCCTGTGGCCAGAATCCAATAATGCAGATATACATACCAAAGGACAGGAATGTCAATCACTTTAAAAAAGACGTGAGTACCTACCAGGTGCGCAGTCTGGAAACATTATCCCCTCTCTGGCATGATCCTGCTGAGTGCAGAGTAGTATCCTTGAGCCCAAAGTTTCATCTCAACATTGTGGAATAGCATTGCTGAGCACAGTTACCCTCATCTAAAACACTCTGATCATTCTACCAAGTTTACAGGGTTGTGAAAAGATGAAATAGCACCCACATAACTATAGTTAAAGTATAACTTGCTATAAATTTTTATTAATCTAACTCAATTGTTGGCCACTAATTTGCTCAAGGGTAAGGATAATTACCACTGAATCCCCAGTAGCTGGCATGTTTTAAATATTAAATAAGCACTTCTTGAAATGTGAGAAATTATTAGTATAATTGCTCTTCTTACACATTGTTTTTTGTGCTCCCATATCCTCATGTCCCTGCTGGTTCCTGGTATCTGCTGAACTATTCTATCTATACCAGCCTTAATTCCAGCAAATATTTTACTCTAGAGCTTGTGCTACCCAATCTGTTAGCCACTACCACATGTACCTACAGAGCCCTTGAAATGCAGCTAGTGCAACTGAGAAACCAGATTTTTAATTTTAATTAATTTAAATTTAAAAACTAGCATTACATTCAGTTATGGGGAACTTTAAGTGGACTTGAAACATCATAGATACATAAATCAACTTTTTCTCTACATATTGTAAAAATTAAATGCAGATCAAGTATTTCTGATGAAAATTTAGCATCCTAATTATGCTTTAATTCTAAAGTAAACATAAAAAGATGCAAAAATTATAGCAATTAAAAATTTTATAATGTAAAAATCAGTTTTATAATGATTACATATTAAAATGATGTTAGTGTGAATATATTAGCTAAAATATTAAAATTAATTTCATCAACTTTTTGCATTTTGTTTACATTTTTAGATGTGGCTGCTAGAAAACTAAAAATTACATATGTTTCTTCTATTTATATTGAACTGTGCTTCTCAAGGGAACCTCCATTGATGGCTAGTTATGCTCTTCTTTCAATCAATACCTCAAACTTGAAACTCAATTTGAGACTATTTGAAGTAAAGACAATGATGATGATGATCACTGTAACAACAAAGATAGCACCTTGATTTTATTACTTATGTGGCATTCTAGAATTTACAAAGCAATCTTACCTAGGTCATTATATTAAACCTTATAACTCATTGTGATGTACTATAAAATTTATTGACGCTCAGAAGAGTCAAGAGACTTATCTTGTTATTGTGCTCATTTTTGGCAGGGCTTATATTGGAACCCACATGTCCTGACCCTAAATGGTTTTTTCTAACCATCTCACTGGCCTTTCACTTTTGTATTGTCTGTGATTTCTTTGAAGATATGCCATGTTGATGATAATAGTGTATTAAGCATAATTACATACATTTGTACAAAGTCTATTGAGATCAATTGGTGTACCATGCCAAATAGTGACCAATGGTTAGAATTCACAACTAGCCCTCATTGTTGGACCATATTTGGAGTGATTTACTTTTTCCCACAAATCAACAGGAACAAAGTTCAAATCCTAGCACTAAAATTTTTCATAACTCTCTGGAGTGAACCTTTCACTCAAGTGCTGTCAGAGCACGCAAATGCCAGAGACCAGGAATTTCCTTCCACTTACATGGCCATACACTCATCCTATGTGACCATAAGTGTAGCTGCCTGCTAGTGAATGATTGTCTATGTTACAAAATTTAGTCTGAAACTTGTTTATGTGACTTGTTAATGTGTGGAAAATTTTAAGGGAAGTACGAAGATGTAGAGTCTTCTTGAGTGCCTTTCTATATCATCTTCAGAAATAATTTAATGACCATATTCTATAGCCAACATCTCACAAACTGGCAAGAATGAAAAAGGAAAAGAATTGCTGTAAAGTAGGGCAACATATGATCAAAGCAGATTCCTTTAACTTGTGTCCAATACCTCCCATGTGTTGGGAGATTTTATCATCTCATTTTATTTAAACATAAAATAGTCTCTTGAGAGAGATATTATTACCATTTTATAACTAGAGGCCAAAAGTGGAAAGTGGTAAGGGGCTCAATCATAAGCCTACTGCTATGGCTTGATCTCTTTATTTTTCCTTCTGTCTAGAAAGTTACCATTGTGGTTCATTGCAATAAACAATAGACCTTGAATCAGAATTCAATCCAAAATACAGGCACTATACTTAAGATTATCAGTACTCAAGATTCAAAAAGATTCACAATGCTTAAGATTTAAATTCAGGCACAATATTCATTCTTTATCCAACATCATTGTACACATTTTTCATTCATTCATTTATTCATTCATTCATTCAACATGTGGTTGCTGATTGCCAAACCCTAAGTTAAATTATTGGATGGGATGAAGATAAATGAGATGCATTTAGAAAAGCACTTTATAAAACAACAAATACTTAAAAGTGTTAATTTCTGTTTTTCACTAATAATGATGAAATAGTCTGTAGTTGAGTGGAGAAATACTATTACCTATTCTTGGAGGCAAAGATGAAAGTAATGGACACCCTCATCAGCCAGAATGGCCCAGGCCAGAAGCCGTGGTGTCAACTTAGAACACTCCTCCTTCCTCATCTCCACATCATGTCTGCAGGCTTAACTGCTTGACATATGACAACTACTCTCATTCCCATTGCTGTTGTTTTGTTTAGTGTCTTGATCTTCTTGAAGGGGCAATTGTGATGATCTCTTATCTTGCTTATTGACCCCAAACTTCACCTGTTTTCCACACTGCTGTCAGAGTCAGGACCCCTTAGTATGGGCTCAAAAGTGATGATTTGTATCTCTAGCTGCTGTAAACCCCACTCACTCACCTCTGTATTCCAGATACACTCAGATAGTTTCCCAGGCAAGTCAGACTGATTGAAATCTCCATGCCCTGATCATGTGTCTGCCTGCACTAAGAATGCCCATTCTCTGCTTCTTCACCTAATGAGCTCTTACTGATCTCTCAAAAGTTGGCTCATCAGCCACTTCTTTCAGATTTTATTTCCAAATCCCTTACCTCCAACACTTAGGTTAAATTCACCAACCTCTCATCCTTCTTTGTTATTCTTAAATAAGCATAAAATATGATGCTGCTATAGCACTACCAATAAATACTTAGCTGCAGTTTTCAATTTACACTAGAGGCTCACCCGCCAAACTGTAACTCCTTGGGATAGAGGGCTGTGTGTTATTCATCCCTACTGCTTGGCAAGAAGCAGGCACTCCATGTTTACTGAAAAAGTGAATCAATAAGTATCTTGTTACTACCTAAAATCTTTCAGTGGATGTTCCTTGTATATGAAATAAAACCTAAACTCATTTCAAAGCCATACCAGGCCCTTCCTCCCAAGGTTCTTGCATAATATAGAGTCTCAGCTCTTGCTGTGTCCATACAGTTATTCATAAACCTATTATACTAAAATATAAGCAATTCTCCCAATGAGCCTTAGGGTTTTAGGCTTCCAGGCCTTGACTCATCTAAGTTCACAGTTGAATTATTTAGAGGTCTGGTTAGTCATGCTGTCCCTGCACTAAGGGCCAGATGAAAAAGGGCTTGTTGGAGCTCTTTGTTACCTATAGATCTAAAGAGAGTGGGTGTGCTGAAATGTAGGCCAGCCTTTAAAAAGAGAAACCTAAAATGTTTCTGGACCATTTTATATACCTTAGGTCTTGCCAATTCTGTCTCGCTCCAGCTGAAGTTCCCTAAAGCTTCCCTGCCCTTTATTATCACACCCTCCTTGGTGCTCAGGTCTTTTTCTGGGGATGCACATGACTCTAGCTGTTTTCTAGCCCTGCCTATATTTGCATAATAAGGTTCTATCTGGAATTTTGGTTGCAAGTGTCACGCACCTTTATCATTTCGTCTTGACTACTTTCTTGTCTTCATGGCTACTTGGTGGAAGCAGTGTAGATAGGCCACTTTATTCTGCATTAAATGTGTGAGTGCTTGGAAAAGAGGAGGTGTGCTTTCCAAGAGAAGAGATGGAGTGAGCATTCTGCAAATCTGTCATACCTAGTGAGTTCACTTGACATTCCCTGCACTATGTAGGCTAAACCTGGCACACAGCAGTACCAGCATATCCTCTGCTGCTAGCATGCAATTAAAAGCTTTGTAAAGCATTTGGGGATATTTAGTTATGTGAAAAAAGTTACAAAAATGAAGGTTGCTTTTGCCTTTGTTCTTTAACCTAAGGTAGCTTATTTTCTATGTTCATTTGGTAATTTTTTTTCAAGTATTTATTGATCCCCAAGAAGCCTGAGTTGGACATTTAGACAGGGAGATTTTGTTTTTCAAATTGGAAGATATCTAACAAATTATTGTATCAGCTGCAAGAGGAGCAATGACTATTCATTCTTCCATTTCTCATTTCTATTCTCTAATATTATCTGGTAGGTCAGTAACAGGCTGCAGTTTTAGGTGAATCTAATTTCTAGCTGACTCTGCCTTTCTGAACCCCTTTTCACCTGTCCTTATCTCTCAGCCAGTTATGGCAAAGTCAGAGGCTATACAAGAAGCTCTATCTTTATCATGCCATGGGCTTTGGATTGTGCAATAAATAGGCTCAGTGTCTGGTGTGCCATGGATAAACATTTGGTTAAGACCAAGTAGATTCCAAGTCACAGTTTTCTCTGTTCCCTGACTCCTACAGCATGCTGACACTTATTGACAGCAGGTTACCAGAGAACAAGGCAGGCCTGTTCCATTTGCCTGATCAGACAATGATCTTTCCTGAAACCAACCATGAAATCTGTGCAGCTCTTACCAGGTGGTTGTTTTCCTCTCTTTGATGTCTCCTTGATTTTCTACCCAAGGCTGTAAGATATATGACATTGTCCTTAGACCACCACCACCAACTAGATTATATTAGTTACAGCCACCTACACTGCCACACAGGCCAGATTTGACATTCTTCCTGCCTCTGTATTCCCAAGCACAAGTATTGACATCTGCCCAAACCATGCCAGGGCTTGCATGTTGACTAGAGTGAGTGTCACAGAGCCAGGCTCTGTCTCCTTTCATTCTAGTTTCTTTCCTCATTGTCCTTGTTGCAAGGCTTGAGTATACCATATACTGAGGCCACTCCAGTTATCATAGGTATCACCTCAGAATAATCATCTATTTTTTTCCATGGGCAAATATATTCCCTTTTATATGTCATTTTTATGTTTAGTATTAAAAATACTAGCAGAGTGTTCTTCAAATTTGAAGACTTGAACATATTTATAACTGTTCAAAAATACTTTGAGTTCTACTTATTATCTTGTTGAAAAGACTAAGAGGCTACATGTGTATATAATTACATATATGTAATTATGTACATACACATATTTAAGACATATGGTACACATATATATAATATAAATAGAATATATTAATGCCATAATACTAATTACATGTAGTTAGTAATATTATAGCATAAATATATTCTATGTAATACATATATTCTATTACATTACTAATTATATTACATGTAATTAGTAATATAATATTACTAATTACATGTAAGAACCTTCATTTTTACAAGTTTATATCAAAGGAGAAGAACATAAACACTTCAGTGTTAAATATACAGTACTATTATTTCATGAAAACTTTTTGAATATTTCTTCAATTAAAGGACTATAATATTGAAAGCCTGACTATACCACAGCATATATAAAGTGCAGCCAAAACTGTTCCAGTAATTCAAAGAAAAGAAAGCAATAGGACCAGCCTTTGCTTTGCCACAGGAGGCACAGACAAAATTTGTAGCAATGCTTAATTATACTCTTTGAATCAACTCAGCCTAGATTGCATAATGAGAATGATGCTCCCAGCAGACAGACCATTTCATCTAGAAATAATAGTCTTCTATTCCACTGTGTAAGGGGTACATCAGCTACCTGCTCATATAGGAGGACAAAGATTACCTTCATTTGCCAGGTGTCATAGGCCCACTACATTCTAAAAAACTCAGATTGGACAATTTTAAAGAACACTTTAGGTTTCAGTTGTTATCTTGGATAGAACATTATGTGTCATTTGGTGCAACGAAGATGACACTGTTCCCAAAACACACCTGAAATGGAGTTAATAAGGGAAAATGTTCAAAGTCATTATTTAACAACATGTTCCCTGGTAAAATGGCTAAACACACACACACACACACACACACACACACACACACACACACACGGTGTTCTTGTAGTATAATTGACCTTTTTAGACTACAATATCAGAAATGTTGTGTGGCTGTAAGACACTGAACTTCTCTGAATCTCAGTTTCTATGTCTGTGATAAGGGGATTAAAATGCCTATTTATTTACATAGCTATTACGCACATGGAGAGCATATTAAAACCTTATAATGGCATTATTAGGGCTACTAATAAGAATGTGACAGGTAATGACCATTCAATAACTCTTATCTACTTCCCTATTCTCTTGTATATGAAATTTGAAGTATTCTTGACACAATTCCTTTCTACAAGCAGATTGTGTCCCAAGGACAAGTCTGTTTTGGTGGACATACCACTCTATTAACTAAATCATCTAAATTAATCCTCCGGTCTGAATTGGTTTAAAACAATCTTGGCTGCTTTCACATTAGCTAATATGTAATCTTATGCTATTATGATAATAATAATGGCTTTCTTACATTGATAATTGTGCATTTTCTTTATACCTAAAAGCTTTCCCAAAAGGTGAGAATTGATTCCCTTCATTTTGCAAATGAAAATGCTTAGGCACCATTAGATTAGAAGGCATATCCAAAGCTCTACAGCTAGCACATGCCAAAGCTGGTAACCAAGCAGCGGTGCTGGCACTCAAGCATGAATATTTCCATGACACCACATGGCCTCTTTTTGTTTTCTCATCTGTCTACCTCAGCAGTCTATAAGACAGAACCTGCATTATAGTGATGCAATTATCTTTACTGTAAGATACAATGCCAGGTATAGAGTAAATCCTAAATAATTTCATGAAGAAAGGACTATTCAGCCCAACTAATTATGTCATTCATCAGCTTAATACATACCTTCAAAAATATTACATTAGGCCTATAAAATTCTTATTAGAAAACTATAATCCCAACAAGAAAGGTTATTATAGTTATAGTTACTTAAAATCAGTCCTAGGTTGTTTTCTCAAGGAACTTGTAATATATTTGGAGACTCCATATGTATAACACTAAAGTATTCCAGAACTGAATATCTTAAGCTGAGTGATGCAAAGTGCTTTGGTTATGTACTAGATTCTGCTTTGGTGGATCAGAAACGTACCCATGGGGAGGTGATATCTGACTTGGACTTTGAATGATGAGCAGAATTTCAGTAGGTGACCATAGGACAAATGGCATTTTGAGCAGGGAGAGATGTATTAACAAAATCAAGAGTCATTTGTATGCATGACAGTTGTACTTAGAGACAATTTAGGCTGAATCAGAGACCTTCTAAAAATCCAGAAATGACTTGAGTTTGCTTCATTGAAAGCGAAACTAACCACAAAGCTGAGCATTTATAATTCATCTTTTAGAGTGAGAAACAGTGACCAACTTTTATCAAAATGTTTACCTTTATCTCTGTCTAGTAAGGCATGGCAGGGAAAAGTCAGCTATTAGCTTTGACTTGCATAGAGCTAGCTGAGTGTGAATTAAATGAAAGAAGCAGTAAAGGATGAGCCCAAGGAGAAGGAAAGGAGGGAGATCAAAGAAATCCTTGAAGTGTTAATTGCAATCATTGAAAAAGAGGTAACATGAAGCTGAGAGTAAGATGATCTGCTATAAATAGCATTTGAATGAGGACTATTGGAAGGTCAGCAGATGGGACTCTGAGAGGTAAAAATTACATATAAATTCAACCTAAGAAATAAGACTGTGATAAATTCAGAGAAACATGATATCAGATGAATTCAGAATTAAGAGATAAATTTTTGCTTTGTGGGTTAAACCAGCTATATAGAAAGAGTACGGCTAAAACCTGCTCTCTGCAAAAGTAACTAAAGAGCAAAATGCTTCCCAAAACAAACCAAGGAGAAAGGAGAATTTGTGGAAACAGTATCATAAGACCAGGATGTGGTCCTAGGAAGGCAGGCCATATAAAGGAAAATGTATGAACTCTGGTATAAAGCATGTTGAATTTTGCATGTTCTCTGTAGGTAGTAGCTCTTACTGGTTGTGTTACCTTAGGCAAGTCACTTCACTCCCCTGAACATTTGTTACTGCATCTGTATACTTGCTGTAGTTATACCTGAGGAAGCAGCATCCAGAGCCAGACTGCCTGGATTCAAAATCTAGCTCTACGATTTACTACCTATGAAACTTAAGTGAGGCAATTAATTACCTTGCATCACTTTTCTTCATTTGTAAAATGTAAATGATTACCTATATGTCACATCATCCCTAAAAATCATTTCCAGGGGGTAAAAGTCAAAACTATAAAGTTTTTTGAAAGCAATATGAAATACAATCTTATAAACTCAAGATTGGGTAGGATATTTTTCAACAAGAAACATAGTCTATATATCACAAAGAGAAAAACTGATAAATTTTACTACATTGGAATTAATCACAAAGGATGCAGTAAGCAGAGAAAAGTCATAAAATGGGAGAATATATCAGCAACTCATAGAAAATATGAAATACTGTCTTGATACTCAATATAAAGTTAAAAAAAAAAAAGAAGAGAAAACCTGAGGGAAGAAAGAAGTTATTAACACATTCAAAATAATGGTTCATTAGGATTGGACAGGAGAGGCAGGAGATGTGTGTTTTATTTCTTAAGAGGGGTAGTGGATACTTAGGTGTTCATTTTATCATTATTTTATATATTCTTTTGTAAAGAGTACTCACTTCTCAGTATGTCTTTAAAAATGGAGATTGTAATATGTACCAACTTTATAAGGTTGCTGTGAAGATAAGCAAGTTACTTAGAATAGTGCCTGCAACATAGTAGGTATTTAAAAATGTTAACTGTTATTATATTAAGACATTAATAACACTGTAGAAACTTAATATAAGATAGCTATTATTTTTAAGCTATTGTCTCACGAAAGAATATGTTAACAGAGAAAAAGCAGTCTGCATTGCACCAGAACACAAGAAAGCCATCCAAGGGAAGGCCTGCAATTCTACTTGCAGGTTTGACCCGATGGTGGAGGTATTCATCACAGTATTGTAGGTCTATTACACTAGCCTTAACAATACCCCTTGAAGTCATAACAAGTTCACATAATGACCCTACAGTTTCTCATATGACTGTTCTCAGAGGAACAGAACATGTACATCAAATATTCTCATTTGGTGAGTTTTATCTCATTTTATTAATAGAAAAACATCTTATTTTTGTCTCAATTTCTTGTGAGTAGAAGTCTTAGCTTCCTCAATTCAGAGAATATCAATCAGAGTGTTTCTAGATTGATAAAGCAGAGGACTTTGGTCATGATTCAGCCTCAGGGTAAAGCTTTGCCTGCTTAGCCTGCCAGACCCCTTTCTAATCAATCTCTAACAACAACAAAAATTGAAGAAAACATGTTTTGAAAAGAGGTTAGGGTTCTTGTTAATGATATATGTCATCTCTTGAGATCATTTCAGTGTACTAAAATGGCCACCAGGCATTCTTTCTTGTGAATAGTTCTGAAGTATTGCTCAGAGAATGTGCGTTAACCACGTAATATAAGCAAGTTACATGCATTAAGCACATATGACCTAATGAGATCAATGCTCCCGACAAACCAACTATTTCATCTGGTCATAATATTCTAGATTGTTAGAAATACTCTTCTAGATTATTAACCACAGGAAAAGGACAAGGAAAAGGCCTTCGATACCAATTGGGTCCTGAAGTTACAGAAAAACACTGATCACCAAACCAAAGAGGGGAGTGGTTTTTCATATGTTCTTTTTAGAAAGACATAAAATATGAGGATAAAAGCCACAGCTATTACAAAAAGAGAATGAACTCTAGGCTTGGACTATAAATGCAAAAGAGAGAAGATTCCCCAGAGGGCATTGTACTTGCTTTGTGTACAACTTAGAGCATGAAACATGGACTAAATCTACCTACTTTTGGGCTTTAGGCTTGGAAATAAATAAGTGATCAGAGGAACTACACATTCAGGTATGATTTGTACGTGAATGAGATTATAGAATCTGGATTTGAATATCTGTGCTCAAATGTCAGACAGTATTATCAAAAATTTGAAGTAATCCCCAAGGAAAGTGATAGAGTTTATATAAAGAGATACTATAATAAAACGAGAAACATTGTGTTTTCTGATCATAGTATGATAGTAGTTGAAATTTAGTTTAAAAGCTGAAAAATTTGACAGAGATAAATAGAAGCAGATCAAATTCCCATTACAGCAGATAAATTGTTCTTAATGGTAAACAGGTTGATAAATAGGAAAGAAGGTTCTCTCTCCATTCAAAGTATCCAGGAGTGGTAACACTTGGTGATAAATGGCGTAAAAAAAAAAAAAACTCACAAAAGAAATAATAAGCCCAAACTCTAAATCTTTATGTAGAAATTATGGGGGTCCTCCCATTAATTTTAAGTATGAAGAATTGGAGTGAAAGTTATACACAGCACCAAAAGTAAATGAGACAAGTGTAAGTACAAGTTGATGAAGAAAGAGAAGATAGATAGATAGATAGATGAACAGAATCTTTATAGGACATACAAGAGAGAAAACATACAAAGAACATGTTAAAATAGTGGTAAGAGACTAGTTTATTCTGGAATAATTTTAGAAAACAAAACACACAGAAAGAACCATTTATTCATTCATTCATTGTTAGATAGTCACTGTACAGAAACAGAATGGATCCACGCCCAAATTTTCTTTGGATGTCAAGATTGATGGTGAACATACACACACACACACACACACACACACACACATCCCAAGAGAATGTGAATAGATTTATTACATATATATATATATATTTTTTTTTTTTTGAGAGTGAGAGAGGAAGGTAGACATCCCAAGCTGATCCACAGATGGCTTCACAGAGCAAGAATAGGAGACTGGCTTGGATTTTTAAACTGTGGTTAGGCTTGGGGCTGTAGCAAAGATCTTGATTTGAATCTTTGACCTGCATCAAAGGAGACAGCAGCTGGACTTTCTAATTAGTTTGCCCAGATATTTGGGAAAGACTGATGGGCCCTAGATGTGCACTATGGAAAAAAGGTGATATATCTTTCTGACTGCAATAGAAAGGTATTGGAGGATTGGGAGATTTTGAGCAATCAGAATATCATCTGATTCACATGTTTAAAAGCTTAATTCCTTTGCTTCTGTATTGAGAATAAATGGAGGGAACAAGAGTAAAAGCAGAGACATTAACTGGAAGGATTTCATAGCAATCCAGGTTGTTTTTACTTGGCAAGTAGCAATGAAGGTGGTAGCAAGAGGTTAAATTTGAAATATATTTTAAGAATAAAACTGACTGGACTTGGTGACAGATTGCATTTAAAGTATGGGGGAAGAAAGAAGCATAGAATGATTCTTAGGGATAAGTCTTGATCAAGCAGGTGAATAATGGTTCCATTTAATGAAATGGAGAAGACAGCCATTGGAAGCAACAGGAGAACTTGTATTAGGACATGTTAAGTTTCAGATACCAGTGAGACATCTAAGTGGGGATGTCAGCTAGGCATTTTGGTATACCAGAGACAATACACTAAGAAGTCCATACATTTTGATGTCATCATTGGGTAAAGACCAATCAAAAATTATGATTTCTCAATACATGTAAAAAGCACAGTGTTTTCTTGTGTGTGAGCTGTTTGAATGTCTTCTTCTGAGAAGTATCAGTACACATACTTTGCACATTTTTTTAAGAGAAAGAAAGAAGTAGAATAAAAGAAAAAAAAGAAAGAGAAAGAGGGAGAACGAGAATCTTGCTCTATTGCCCAGGATTTCATTTAAATCTGTGAAATGCTTATGCAATTACTAAAAAGTGATTTATTTCCTATTATGTGATCACTTTTAGAATAGGTATGATATAATATTGAAAAAAAATATATGTTTTGTGGATATGGGGTGGTAGGTTCTGTA